>CABHPQ010002526.1:8857-35443 GCA_902168405.1 Peromyscus aztecus
AGAAGAAGAAGAAGAAGAAGAAGAAGAAGAAGAAGAAGAAGAAGAAGAAGAAGAAGAAGAAGAAGAAAGAAAACCAGAAAGAGTGACTAGAGAGATGGCTCGGTGGGTAAGAGTGTATTTTGCAGAGGACCCAGCACCCACATCTGGTGGCTCACAACTGCCCGTAACTGTAGCTCCAAGGGACCTGATACCCTCTTCTGGTCTCTACAGAGTACATTCATGTGCATTCACGTGCAATCCACACATAAACATACACATATGTACCTAATTAAAGACTAAAACCTTTAAAAGGACTGGGGGAGGTGACTCAGTGGGTAAAGGCACTTGCCACCGGAGCTGACCAGCTGAGTTTGAGGCCTAGGACCCACACACTGGGGGAAAACTGACTCCAGCACGTCACACAAGTTGTCCTTTACTTGACACCCCTCACCAGAGGTGGTGGTAGGATAACAAAAAGAAAAGAAAAACCCCACAACCCCCAAATCAAAAGCCTTTCATGAGAAGTGGTGGCTCTTGGCCTGCCTTCGGAGGTGGAGGGAAGAGGGCGGCTTCGGTCTCAAGGCCAGCTCCAGCTACCCAGGACAGCCTGAGCGAAACGAACCAGAGTCTGCGTGCATGTGTGACACACCCCAACCTCAATGCCACTTGGGCGAACAAGTGCGAGACGGAGAAGCGGCTAGGGTGGAGTGGAATGAGACAAGCACAGGAGCCCGAGGGTGGCAGAGAAGCAGGCCATTGCCTAGAGGGCCCGGGAGATGGCCTGCTGCAGAGACCCACAGCCAAACACTAGGCAAGGGAACCCCAAAAAAGAGGAGGAAGGACTGTAGGAGCCAGAGGGATTGAGGACACCATGAGAACATGGTCCACAGAATCAACTAAGCAGAGCTCATAGTGGGTGACAGAGACGGAAGCAACAATCACGGACCCTGTATGTATCTGAGCTGGGTCCTCTGCATATGTTATGGTTGTGTAGCTTGGTGTTCTTGTGGGACTCCCAACAGTGGGAATGGGGGGCTGTCTCTGACTCTTTTGTCTATGATTGGGACCCTTTTCCTCCTACTGGGTTGCTTTGTCCAATCTTGATAAGAGGGTTTGTCTGTCTTATTGTAATTTGTTATACCATGTTTGGTTAGTATCCCTGGGAGGCCTGAAGAAAAATGGAGGAGGAGTGGATCTGGGGGAAGAGGGGAGGTGGGTTGGGGGGAATGGGAAGATGTAAATGTTGGTCTGCATGTAATGTATAAGAGAAGATATATATATATGCACACATTTTTTTTTCTCTTTGTTTTTTCAAGCCAGGATTTCACTCTGTGGCCCTGGCTGTCCTGGAACTCAATCTGTAGACCAGGCTGGCCTTGAACTCACAGAGATCCGCCTGCCTCTGCCTCTGGAGTGCTGGGATTAAAGGTGTGTGCCACCGTCACCTGGTAAGAAAATATGCTAAAAAAAAAAAAAAAATTCCCTGAGTCCTCCCTCCTTTTTACATAAAATTTGTTTGCTTGTTTATATGTGTACGAGTGTTTTGTCGGCATGAATGTCTATGCACCATTTGCATGCCCGCTGTTCTCAAAAGCCAGAAAAGGGCACCAGATCCACTGGAAATTGCTACAAGAGATTGTGAGCTACTAGGTGGGAACCCGGGTCCTCTCAAGAGCAGCCAGTGCACTTAACCACTGAGCAATCTCTCTAGTCCCTTGTCTTCCTTTTTGTTTGTTTGTTTTTATTTTTTAGAGATGTGATCTCACTATATATAGCTCTGGCTGTCCTGGAACTCGCTCTGTAGATCAAGATGGCCTCAAACTCACAGAGATCCTCCTGCCCGGCTCCGAAATGCTCGGATTAAAGGCGTGTGCCACATGCCTGGCTTTTTTTTTTTAAATCTTTCCAGTTTTTGGGACAGGATCTTACTGTATATTGCAGGCTGATCTTAAACCCGGCCATCCTCAAGCCTCAGTCTCCCAAGTGCTGGAGTTATACACATACCTCACTATACCGGTGCCTTGAACACAGTTTGTTCTTCCCATTCGTTCCTCAGCTCTGCCAAGAGCTCTTCCTCCTATCCAGCAGCCATGCCTTTCTCATGGCCAGCCATCTTCCTGGTCATGCCCCACCTCAAGGCTCTGACCATGTCTGTCCTTCTGTCAGAAGGCTCTTCTGACGTTTGGAAAATCACCTCTTCTCATTCTCAGTTCTCCCAATGGTACCACATCAAGATCTTCTGACCACACAACTGCAGTGGTCCCGGCCCACACCCACCCTCCCCCTCTTCTTTGGGCAATGCCATCTTAGGACAGCTGAGAGGCTGTCAGTAGTTGGCTTATGCCTGTAACAGCAGCAGTCCAGAGGTAGAGGCAAGAGAATCCTGAATTTAAGGCCAATCTGCGCTACAAAGTAACACAGTGTCTCAAAAAGAAAAAGGAGAGAGAAGAAGGCCAGTAGAACGTTCATGTAAAGCCCTGGGCCCAGTCTCCTGCACCACACAAAACCCTGAACTGGTGGCAGAGGCCTACGCTGTCAGAGTTCTCGAGGTAGAGATTAGAGAATTTGAAACACAAAGTCAGGCAGAAGACATGGCTCAGTGGTTAAGAGCCTTTGTTGCTCTTACAGAGGACTTAAGTTTGGTTCCCAGAGCCCACATAGGGGCTCACAACTATCCTTAACTCCAGTATCCAAAATCTTCCAGTCTCCATGGGCATTAGGTACTCAGGTGCCTGGTACATACACAGAGGCAAAATATTTATACACACAAAATAACTGTTTTGTTTTTTTTTTTAAAGAGAGACATTTCAAGTCTTCTCCAACTATATATCAAATTTGGGTCATCTTGGGTTTCAAAGAAAAAAGAAAGAAAAAGAAAAGAAAGAAAGCCAGCTGGGTATGATGACAAAAGCCTTTAATCCCAGCATTTGGGAGGCAGAGACAGGTGGGTCTCTTGAGGGTTTGAGGCTAACCTGATCTACATAGCAAGTTCCAGGTAAGCCAGGGCTATATAATGAGATCCCATCTCAAAATAAAACCAAGCCACCAACAGACTGTGTGGCAGAACAGGTGAAATCCACAGGAGGAGCCATAGTGATAGACCACTGCAGCTCGGAGGGGAGGAGATGACCTTATCGAGCGGACTGTCACCATTATACCCTTCAACTCAGGTGCTGACGCTTTGGGCCCAGCCCTTCACCAGCGCCCCCCATCCCACTGTGTTGGTGTGAAGAACAGACCTGTGACTCCCACGGAAGAAGGGAAGGACAGTTTGGAAGTCACAAAAATATATTAAAACAGCCGTCACCTTCCCCCAGTGCCCTTCCCCTCCCCAGTGTCTGCTGCCCACCACCCACCAAGGAAAAAGACCATCAATCAGGACAGGGAAACGGAGGTGCCCCTTCTGCAGGCCAGGATCTGGGGGGGTCCCTCCAGCCTGGGAATGGAAGGCGGCTAACAGTCTTTACAGGTTCGACGCCACCGTCGACGAGGGGGCCGCTGGGAGGTCAGAGGTGCAGGAGGGTCAGGCAGGATGCAGCGGACGGTCGGGCCTTGCCACAGGGACAGAAAACAGAAGAGAAATGAAAAGAGTGAAGAGAAGAGAGACACCACAGCAGGGGGAGGGGGAGAAGAGGGAGGGAAGTCACGGCGGGGTCGGGGGGTGTTGAGGGGGGGCAAAGGGAGTGCCTCCAGGTGACACCTCTGTGATGGGGCAGCCAGGACAGGAGGGCGCCCCAGTGAGGGGTGGGCTGCACGGAAGGGGCAGGGCACTTGGCTTTGGGAAGAGGTAGAAAGGGGAATCTACCAAGGCCACAGTTAGTGCACAGAGGACAGAGGGCAGGCAGGGATAGTCCCAGAGCAGGCAAGGTCAGGCCACAGGAACATCGAAGACCAGGAAAAGGCCTGTGTACCAAGTGCTTGGAACCAGCATGAATGCTGGAGAGCCAAGCCTTGTGTCACCTAGAGCTGGGAGGGAGGGATGGAAGCAGGAACCTGCCTGCCATTCCATGCTGCACCCCACCCTGTGTGCCGGCTAGAAAGTCCTTCGGCCCAGTCTTTTGAACACGCTCACAGTGCCTGCATGGTCCATCTGGGCACCAAGGCTCTCAATGGAGCTGCTCCCCCGGGGCCCTACCAGAGTCCTCTTAATGGCGAACTTGACCTCAGCTGAGGACTTACTCTTGGTGCTTGTGACCTGGCTGTCCTGGGCCTCAGACACAACGGCAGCCTTGCCCAGTCTCTGGAGGACACTGACTTTGGACAGGGACTCCGGCTTCTTCTCTGGCCCAGGGCGAGAGGGAAGTGCCGGGCGCCGCAGCCTTGGAGCTGTGGTGGTTGCAGAGCTTGTGGCCTTGGCTTTGACGGTCAGTGCTGGCTGGGGACTGGTCTTGGTGGGGCCCCGTCCTAGCTTCTTTAGGACCCCAGCATACTGCAGGACAGAGCTGCTGCTGTCATTGTCACTGTCCCAGGCCAAATCCTCATCCATCTCTGGGGTGGCCCCTAAGCGGCTGAAAACTCCTGTGGGCTGTAGATGTCAGAGAAAGGACAGTGGGTCATTTTAGCCACTCAACATGCTGCCTGCTCTGTGCTGGCCTCTAAGAAAGTCAGCTGGCAGTTCAGTGTCATCCTATGTAATAGTGACAGGGACCAGAGGCCAGGGAGCCCAGAGGAAGACCTGACTATGCCAGGGGCTCAGGAGGTTCCTTAGGAAAGGGCTCAGGCCACTGGAGCTCTGAAAGCTGAATGGCAGTAGCTCTGAAAAAGACAGGGAGAAACAGGAGTGCCTTGCCAAGGGCAGGCTGAGCACTGGGCAGATTGCCCAGGTCATTTTAGCTGTTTACGGTGTTCATGCATTAGACAGAATTCAGGGCCTTATACACAGCTGGGAAATACTCTACCACTGAACTATACCCCAGCCCCTTACTCGGTCATTTACTTAGCAGATAGTGTATGAACCTCAGCCTAGGATGAACAGTGTTAAGGACACCATGATGGTCAGGACAACTCTGGCCATACCCTCCTGGAGTCATAGCTCGATGGAGGAGGTAGCATCAGAAATAACTTCACTAATTCTACAATATCAACAGTCAGTCGTGTTCTCTGAAGGACAGTATGTCTACATGGATTTTATTTTCCTTTACTTTTTGAGACAAGGGTTACTACACAGTCCACAGTCTCAAGCTGGAGATCCTCCTGCCCAAGTCTCCTGAGTGTTGGGATGATAGATGTGGGCCATCACTGCCAGCACTGAAGGGGAGTGGCAGGCTGGAGGGCAGGAGTCAGGGACAATCCATGTCTTCTCAGAGATGCCAGGGATTGCAGGCCCTCCGAGATGAGTGAGCAGAGAAAGAAGCATGCCTTCGGTTTCGGAGGCATAAGTGACAGCCACACTTCCTGAGCACTCAGTAAAGTCTCACATGGCTGAACCTCCAGTCCTAGGAGCCTGTATTACCATCACCATCATGGTAAGATGCTGGGAGGTGAGAGACGGAGGGCAGGCGGTTCTACCCTGGTGAGCAGGAGACTCAGCGGAAGCCATAGTGTCCACTGTGGGTGATACCTAAGGAGTGCTTGCCATGCCCTACATCCCAGCCTCTTGCTGACACCCACAGCCGCCCTATTAACTGGCATTATGTAGATTCAGGAACTGAGGTACAAATGGCTAAAATGACAATGCCAAGGCCATCCAGCCTGTCAGAGTGAGCTCTAGGGCATTCTAACCACACTCCATGCCCAGGGCCTAGGGAACCGCTGGTTACAGCAGTCAGACTAGGTTTTGCTGTGGGCACAGTTTAAAACAAAAAACAACAACAATCTTGGAAGCACCAGTGCAAGTCTGTGATCTCAGTACTCATGAGGTTGAAGGAGAATGATCTTGAGTTCGGGCCAGCCTAGGCTACAGGAAAGACTGACGCAAAACAAACAACCCCCCCCCCCCCCCCCCATCAACATCCAGTCCTAGAGAAGGCAGGTGTGGCAGTGCACACCTGTCATCTGAGCACTTGGGAAGTGGAGGCAGGAGGATCAGGAGTTCAATCACTTGGCTACAGTGTCAGACCACCCAGAGCATATGAGACTCTGTCACAAAAAAGTAAAAGAAACAGAAAAACCTCCTCTTCATGCGGCAGGCCGCGTGGCTATAACTGTGGGGACAGGGGCTACAAGGGTTCATGGCAGCGCTGCGGGACCCTAGCCACACATCAGGCAGAGGGGGCAGAGCTGAGGACAGACGGAGGCATCCAACTTGGAATGCATTCAGCTGACTGAATGCAGACGGCAGGCACCCTGAGCAGGCTCAGGGCAGGATTGCTATGGCAGAGGATCCTGAGACTAGTTAGGACCTGGGCGTGGAAGAAAGAAATCCAGCAGCCAAGCAGACTGTTAGGAAAGGACAAAGGGCAAACAAGAAATCCACCACAGACAGCCAAAGAGAAAACAGGTTCAAACGGTGGGAAGAGACCGTGAGTGTCAAGAAGCACACCGAGAGGACCGGCACTTGCCCACACGAGCTGCTCCAGCACGCCATCCTCACCTTAGTCCCTGTCGTCGCCGCGTCTGCTTTGGTCTCGGCCCCAAGGCGATCAAACACAGATGTTCTATGGAGACCTGGAGAGAAGTGGCACCGTGAGGCAGCACCTGCCTGTGGCCCCATGGGACCAAGCCTAGGCTGACCACAGCGCAGATGCCAAGGTGAGAAGACCTAGGGACAGACCATGGTGCTTGGCTCAGGCCTTGCAACTAGCTGCACTGGTGGCTCCTGTTGCCCTTCACACAAACTCACAAGGGTCAGATGGGGAAAGACCAATGAGCTGGCTGGCTTTATGTCAACTTGACACAAGCTGAAATCACCTAAGAGGAGGGAAGGCCTTCATAAGATGTCAGTAGGCAAGCCTGGAGGGCGTTTTCTTAATTAGTGATTGATGCTGAAGGGCCCAGCCCACTGTGCGTGGTGCCATCCCTGGGCAGGTGGTCCTGGATTCTATAGGAAAGCAGACTGAACAAGCCATGAAAGCAACCAAGTAAGCAGCACACCTCTATGGCTTCTGCATCAGCTCCTGCTTCCAGGTTCCTGTCTTGTTTGAGTCCCTGTCCTGACTTCTTCCAGTGATGTGGAAGTGTAAGCCAAATAAACCCTCTCCTCCCCAACCTGCTTTTGATCATGATGCTTCATCATAGCTACAGTAACCCTAACTAAAACAATCAATGAAAATTGATACCTAAAATTCATTGTGCCTCTGTATAAGTTGATGTGGAAGGGAAAATGTTTCTTCTTTGAGACTGGGTCTCCATGTAGCCTAGGCTAACTTTGAACTCATTATGTAACTGAGGCTGGCCCTGAACTCCCGATTCTCCTGCCTACACTTCCCAAATGCTACCCCATCCAGCTTTGTTCCTTTTAAGTTTGCAGTTGTGGGCATCTGGCAGAATGTGATGAATGGTAATGAGTCCTCTACTAAATAAAACCTTCATCTCAGTCAGACAATGGTGGCACACACCATTAATCCCACTACTCTGGAGGCAGAGGCAGGTGGATCTCTGAGTTCAAGGCCACCAGCCTGATCTACAGATCGAGTTCCTGGGCTACAGCCAAGGCTACACAGAGAAATCCTCTCTCAAACAAACAAACAAACCCTACATCTCCACCAATAACAGTGTTCACAGTGTTCACTGAGTCATAGCCCAAAATATTATGGAAACAAATGACCATTAAAAAAGAAAAAGCCAGAGCCAGGTGGATCTCTGTGAGTTCGAGGCCAGCCTGGGCTACCAAGTGAGTTCCAGGAAAGGCGCAAAGCTACACAGAGAAACCCTGTCTCGAAAAACCAAAAAAAGAATAAGCCACCAGCTCAGGCATGGTGGCACACGCCTTTGATCCCAGTACTTTGGAGGCAGAGGCAGGGGGATCTCTGTGAGTTAGTGAGCTCCAGGACAGCCAGCATGACAGGCGACCCTACTAAGGCAGGCACAGCACACTTGGGTTGTAGGACAGAGAAAAACCAAACTAAACTGATAGAAAAACAAGTTTCCTCCTTGACGGTTGGCTTCACAGTGTTGAAAGGTACTATGCAGGCCACTGGGGGGAAAGTCATCAGGGGCATTACCCAGCAGTGAACTAAACAGTGATGCTAAAACATCAACCTGCCAGGCAAGATGTGCCCACTGGTCTAACAGTGGCATGAGGTTATGGAGTTAACCAACAGCTCCTGATTAGATTTGAGGCCTGCTCCACAGGAGGAAATATAGGCCTGGTATGGTAAACCTGGTCCAATGTCCATGGCTTAGGAGATCATAGGCCCTAATAGAAAATTTAATACTATTGTTTTGGTAAATGGACATGTTATCAAATTGCCTTCTAAATATTCATGTTTAGGGGGATGGGGGCTCTGAAAAGATGGCTCAGCAGTTAAGAGCAATTACTGCTCTTGCAGAATTTCCCAGTACCCCCATGGCAGCTTACAAATCATCTGTGACTCCAGTTCCAGAGGATCTGACACCCTCTTCTGGCCTCTGTAGGCTCTTACATGCATGTGGTACACATAAACTCACATAGACTCACACATATTCACATAAATAAAGAATAATTTAAACATATCTACACGTTTGTTTATACCCATATTAGTGCTGCCCTCATCTTGGTCAGAGAAGCTTCTTCGACAGTGGGCAGCAGCTACTGCAAAGACTCAACTGGTCAAAGCTCTGAGAGGGTGTGCGCTGAGTGCTCAGCCCTGAACCGACCACCTACATCAGCCTCTCCAAGGCTCACAGGACACTGCACGAGAGTGGGCAGGAAGAGCACGGGAGCTGGAGAAGTGCTGGGAATGCGGTCTTCTGGGTGTGACATGCCACGGGAACTAACTGCTCTACGGTCACTCACACAAGGCCTGCAGAACAGCATGCCAACAAGGTCATTCTAGCAGGCAGCTCTAATAGGGAACGGTAAGCTCCCCGCAGAAAACTAAAAGGACAGGACATGAATGTAAGAGAGGGGTATGCTGGGGGTATCTGGCAAGGGTAGATCCAATCAAGGTAGAATGTATACATGGATGAAGTTATCAAAGAACAGAGACTGGAGAGATGGCTCAGCAGTTAAGAGCACTTGCTGCTCTTAGAGAGGACCCAGGTTCAATTCCTAGTATTCCAGTTCCAGGGACCCTAACACCCCCTTCTGGCTTTCGAGGACTGCCACACATCATGCACATTATGCACATGAATTCACATAAGCAGACCCACAAAATAGTTTTTTAAGGAAAGTATGAAAGAATAAAAGATTAAAAACGAAAGACATAACTGGAGGAAATTTTATATTGATATCTAGAAAGTAATGTTATTTGTGCCACACACATAAAAAAGACTGAGGCTTTAAGTAGGAGGTAGAGCACTACCCTAGCAGGCACAAGGTCAGATCCCCAGCACCTCAAAAACAGAATATAAAAAAATAAACCAACTGGCCAGGAATTGGCGGTGCATGCCTTAATCCCAGCACTCGGGAGGCAGAGGCAGAAGGATCTCCGTGAGTCTGAGGCCAGCCTGGTCTACAGAGCTAGTTCCAGGACAGCCAGAGCTACATAAAGAATCTCTGTCTGGAAAAACCAAAAATAAATGAATAAATATACAAAAATAAATAAAATCAAGGAAAAAGAATAGAGCCTCTATATTCAGTGACATTTGCAGGTCCACACATGCTGCTCCAGATGGATAACACCCATAGGTATGGGGCCCAGGAAGAAGATGTACACCATCTGAAAGTTCTTCCAGGAGCACCAGCAGAACTTTCTAAAATGTCACCACCATGGGGCCACCATCTCCACAGCACTGAGGATGAGCCCTTGCTTTGCCTCACAGTGCTGGTGTCCACTGCGGGCCTACTCTTAGCCAGGTACGGCCACTTGCTTTCCAGGCCAGCCATAGCTGTCTTTTTGTCCCTGTCCTCCAGGGACAAGGCATGAGGAACCCAGCTTCATGAACTGCAGGATGGCAGGGCAGAGGTGAGGGAGTCTCTTCCTCTATGGTTGCTGTCCCCTGAGCCAAAGGCCCTGTTAGCTGCTCCCCTCTAAGCCCCCACCCACTGGGCAGGACCATCACTGGGTAACAAGCTAAGAGAGCCCCAACTGCAGCCCACACAGCCCGAACCTTTTGCTGCCTGCTGCTGCTCCAGGATCTTACGGGTACGAGGGGTGGTCCCCTTCGGCATGTGGATGATGTACTTCCCCTCCATCTCAGCTGTCACCCGCCGCCGCTTGGTAGGAACAACCAGGCTCTCCTCTTCCCTGCGGGCCAGAGCTGGTAAGGAAACATGGGGTCAGCTCCCTCAGGCATGGATGTTCTGAGGTTGGGGGTGGTGGGGGAACTAGCTATGGGCATGACAATCTGTCTGTCTCTGTCCTCGCTCTTTGGAGACAAGGTCTCCCTATGTAGTCATGCTGGCCTCGACTCACAGTCTTGCTGCTTTAGCCCTGGAGGGCTGGGCTTATGGACATGCACCACAATGCCAGCTGCACACCAGTCTCTTTCACCTCCTTACTTGTGTGCCTGGATCTTTCATGTGCACAGCTGCCCCATCACCAGACTGAGCCACTGAGGACATTAGTCACTAACCCACAAGATGTGCTTGGGATCTGCAAGCAGCGGTGACTTCCCAGACATCTGGACTGTGGGACCCGCTGGGTGGGTGGACCCTCAAATCCCACAGTGCTGCCTTCAGAGCTGTGTGTGCTTGTGCCTTTTCCCTATTCTTTTTGTGCTTTCACTTTTTAACACGTAATCAAGGTCCATATTTACCATTGAGGTATTTTGCAGAATTAATTATACTTTAAAATATATGTATTGGGGGCTGGAAAGACGGCTCAGTGGTAAAGAGCACTGGCTGCTCTTCCAGAGGACCTGGGTTCAATTCCCAGCACCCACATGGCAACTCACAACCATCTGTAACTTCAGTTCCAGGGGATCTGATACCCTCTGTGGCCTCTGCTGGCACTAGGCATTCACACGATGCACAGACATACATGTAGACAAAACATCCATACACATAAAATAAGTAAAAAATAGGGCTGGAGAGATGACTCAGAGGTTAAGAACACTGGCTGTTCTTCCAGAGGTCCTGGGTTCAATTCCCAGCACCCATATGGTGGCTCACAACCATCTGTAATGAGATCTGGCGCCCTCTTCTGGCCTGAAGGGATACATGCAAACAGAACACTGTAGACATAATAAATAAATAAATCTTTTAAAAAAAAAAAAAAAGAATAAAATAAGTAAAAAATAAAACTATCTATACTTATGATATGTATGTGTACATCCGTGGCTCTCTCCCTTCACCACGTGGGTCCCAGGGACTGAACTAAGGTCATCAATCACAGCAGCAAAAGCACTGACTCACTGAGCAGTGTCACCAACTCTAAATTAAACTTCTTTTCTGTTGCTAAGCCAGGGTCTCACTATGTAGCCCAGGCCGGTCTGGAACTTGTAATCCTCCTGCTTCAGCCTCTCCACTCCAGCATGCTTTACGACACCTGCTTCATACTTCAAGCACAAAAAGAACCCTCCGCAGCGCCCGGGGGCGGGCCTGCCGCCGCCGCTGTCTCAGCACTTCATTAACCACTTTCAGCTTTCTGGGTTTTCTTTTTGGTTTGCTCCAACTGTAGCGAGTCTGGAACTCTCTACATAGACCAAACCAAACTTGAATTTGGAATGATCCCCCTGCCTCTGCTTTCTGAATGCTGGACTTATAGGTATGTACTACCATGCCTAGCTTCTCACATTTACTTACTTTTTGTTTTTTTTTACTGGGTTTCTCTGTGTAGCCCTGGCTGTGCTAGAACTCACTCTGTACACCAGGCTGGCCTCAAACTCAGAGATCCACCTACCTCTGCCTCCAGAGTGCTGGGATTAAAGGTGTGCACCATCACTGCCTGGCTCTTACTTTTACTTTTATGCTCATAAATTTTTGTGGTGCTGAGGATTGAATCCAGTGCTTTTGTCAACGTCATCGAGGCTATATAACAATCTCAAGGCCAGCCTCAGTTACCAAGGAGAAGTGGAAAAGCCAGGTCTCCAGTCTATCTTGGAGAGCTTCTCACTGTCCTTGAAACCAAGACATCATCACTGCCCTTCTAGAAACAGTAACAAGGAGCCAGAGAGATGGCTCAGTGCTTAGGATCAAGTACTGTTTTTGCAGAGGACCCAAGTTCAGTTCCCAGCACCCACATCAGAAAGCTCACAATGGCCTGTAACTTCAGGTCCAGGGAAACCACTCTTCTGGCCTCTATGGACACCTGTGCACAAGCACACACCCACATACATACACATAATTAAAAAAATAAAAATAAATCTTTAAGTTAAAAACAAACAGACAGAGGTCTACTTGTGGGACTCTCAGCAGTGGGAGCAGGCCCGTCCCTAAGGCCTCGCTTGGCTTTTGGGACCCTATTCCTCATACTGGGTCGCCTTGCCCAGCCTTAATACAAGGCGAGGAGCTTAGTCCTAGGGAAACTTGATATGCCGTGCTTTGCTGACACCCATGGGAGGCCTGCCTTGCTGAACAGAAACAGAGGAGGAGTGGATAGGGGAGGCGGGGGTGGGGGGTGGGATGGGAGGAGAGAATGGAGGGGAAACTTTGGTCGGGATGTAAAATAAATAAATTTAATTTAAAAAAGAAAAAAGAAACAAAAATTAAGTTCTCAGACTTGATCAAGTTCACAGAGGTCAATGACCTTCGGGTGGTCTCTGAAGCACCTTGTCACACTCAGCAGCACCCCCACACATACACGACGCACGCACGCACGCACGCACGCACGCACTCACCGGCAGCCTTGGCACCCTTCGCAGCCATCTTGTTGGACACGGTGACGGAGATCTTGGAAGTGCTGGTGTCTGACCGCCTTGGGGGAGTGTGGGGTGGAGAGTCATGGTTCAAGCTGTTGGTGATCATTCGAGAAGCGGCTGTGGGAGGAAGGAAGTGAGTCCAGTAAGCTATGGGTGCCCTGGAGAAGGGACTGGGAAATGGCAGGGAGGAGGATTCTGGAAGAACGGTTTTGGAGTGAGTTCTCAGCCCAGCAGTGTGGGCCAGGATGTCAAAGGAAAGCCCTGGACTACGGAGGAAGCAGCTGCTGTCCCCTGTGGCTGCTCCACCCTCATAATGTAAGGGATGCTTAAGGAACCCGGAAGGCAGCTTCCTATTCCCAGGAACCAGCTTAGCAGGTCTGACCCCTCAGAGGACACTCCTCTAACATCCCATGCCACCAGGACCCCTTTTACTTCTGCTCCCCTGACCATGACACACTTTGTTCCACAGTCCTCATCACTTGACAGGATTTTTTTTTTTTTTAAAGACTTTGTCTCACTCTGGGCTGGCCTGGAACTCACAATGTAACCCAGGCTGGCTAATTCATAACAATCCTCCTGCCTCGGCCTCCTGAGTGTTGGGATTATACACACGAGCCACCATGCACAGCTTTGGTTTCATTTTTCAGTTACTTGAAATTCTAAAAGGCATGTAGGCCAGGCATGACAGAACATGCTTTTAACCCCAGCACTCGGGAGGCAGAGGCAGGTGGGACTCTCTAAGTTCAGGGCTAGCTTCGTCTACATGCATTCCAAGCCAGTCAGGGCTATAGCTATATAGCGAGTCCTTGTCTTGGGAGGGATGGAGGGAGGGAAGAAAGAGGAAAAGGCATCCTGAAAGGGGGAGGAGGGGACTCTGGGAGGACAGCCATGCTTGTCTGTCTTTGGACAATGGCTATCCGCGGCCTTATACTGAATGCTATTCAGCAGAGCCTTTAACAATTTAGTGCTGAGGCTAGAACACAGGGCCTCATAGCTAAGCATACACTCTAGAGCTGTTACACCGCCGGCCACAAAGCCGGTATGATCGAACTCTTTTCTGTATGCGCGTTGTGAGCTTGTTAGAGAAACGAAGCCTGATTTCTAAGGCCTCCCTGCATCAAGACCTTCGGGTGTGCCCTGCCAGCACGGACTCTAAGTTCAGCCTTGTGACTCTGTCCAATGGCACAAGAGCAGATATCACAACAGCAGAGGCTCCAGAGGCCCCAGTGCTGGAGCCTGCCTGCTAATACTGTTTTTAGGAACCCTGTGACTCTCATCGTCAGAACATGCCTAGGCTAGCCTGCTGCATAATGAAAGATACCAAGTCAGTATTACTATTACTCTATTACTATTACTCCAGCTGACATCAAGCCAGTAATCAGATGTGTAAATGAAGCCATGCTTCAATCTAGACGTCATGAACCACAGAGACCCGCTGAGCTGGGTCAGAGTATCATGGCCAGCCAACCCATAAAACTGTGAGAAGTACATGTCTATGACTTGGTGTTTATTTATCTGTGAGAAGTAAATGTCTACAACTGTTTATTTATGTGTGTGTGTGTCTGTCTGTCTGTCTGTCCATTCATGTGTGTGAATTGTGTCACACAGAACTGTGACACTCAGATGTGTGTGTGTCCTTTTCTTCTACCTTGTTTGAGATGGTTCCTCTGGAGGCCTGAAGAGGGCGTCAGGCCCCTGGTGCTGGAGTTACAGGCATTTGTGAACTACTTGATGCGGGTGCTGGGAACTGAACGCAGGTCCTCTGAAAGAGCAGCCAGTGTTCTTAACCACTGCGGCTCTCTCTAACCCCTACTTTAAACGTCTAACCCTCCTGCTACCACTTCTCAAGTGCTGAGATTAGGGTGTACCACAGTGCCTGAACTGTTTGGAGCTGGGGTCGAGTCCAAGGCCTCGTGTATGCTGGGCGAGCACTCTGCCAGCTGAGTTCTAGCCCAGCTCCGTATGTTTTTCAAATAGGGTCTCACTCTGTTTGTTGCCCAGGTCTTCAGAGTCTGTGTGTGCACACTCATCTGCTCACTGGGATTTACTACAGCCCCATACACCAATACATGTGTGCTTCTGCAGCTGTTTGCAGATTTGCATCATCACCCAGCACGTGTTCCCAGCCTATGTTAAAGGGACCCTGTGGCCTCTGGTGTCAGCTCCCGTAAGTGTCCTTCCATGGTCTACTTACTGCGAGAAATGTAAAAACCGCTCTTTTCTGCTTTTGCTTGGAGACTATGCAGCTCTAAATGACACCAAGCACACTGCTGAGGTGCTGTGTGACACCGCGCTGCATGGAAAGCACGGTGTGCTTCACGGAAAACATGTGTGGCTTACAGGCTTTGTTCTGGAATGAGTCACGGTGGTGCTGGCTGTGAGCTCAGCGAATGACTCCACAGCATAGTAAACAAGGTGTCCTTAAAAAGGAACACATGGGAGACACTGAGACGACTCAGTGAAAAAAGGCAAGAATGTGGGTGAAGGTCCTGATCCCCGGGACCCATATGGTGGAAGTGGGGGTCACATAACCACCACATGTGCCATGGCACTCGAGTACTCCCCAAACATATACACACAGAATAAATAAATGTAAACAACAAATACATTTTTTTTAGAAGTATGACTAGTTAGTGTTTTTTATCAACTTTACACAAACTAGAGACATCGGAGAAGAGGTCAAAAAATGCTTCCATCAGACTGGCCTACAGACATGTCTGTGGGGTATTTTCTTGACTGATAACTGGTGGGGAGGCTGCCCCACTGGGGGCAGTGCCACGCCCGGCAGGTGATTGGTCGGGGAGGTGTAAGAAGGATAGCTGGACAGGTGTGGTGGAACAATGTCTATTAATCCCAGTACTCAGAAGGCCGAGACAGTAGTTCAAGACCAACCAGGGCTACATAGTGAGACCCTATTTCAAGAAGGAACAAAAGAAAAGAGCAGCATTCCTCCAGGGCCTCCACCTTGAGGTCCTGATCAGGCCATGTAAGCTGAATAAACTCGTTCCTCCCCAAGTTGCTTTTAGCCATGCTTTATCAAGAAACCAGGCAGCAGTGGCGCACGCCTTGAATCCCAGCACTCGGAGGCAGAGCCAGGCAGATCTCTGTGAGTTTGAGGCCAGCCTGGTCTACAGAGTGAGTTCCAGAACAGCCAGGGGTGTTACACAGAGAAATTGTCTTGAATCCCCCCCCCCCCCCAAAAAAAACCAAGCAAACTAGGACCAAGAGGAGTATATAAGATAAGGTATACGGGCTGAAGTGCAGCTGAGTGAACGGCATGATCAGCCTGCGACCAGCCTGCACAGGCTCTGGGCTCCATCCCCAGCACCACCATAAATCAGATGTGGTGACCCCAGAAGCAAGATGCTAATGCTACGGCAGGAGGATAGTGACTTCAAGGCCAGCCTGGGCTATATAAACTTCTGTTTAAAGAGGAGGGGGAGGGGAGGCCAGAACGATGACTTAGCGGGTACAGGTACTTACAGCCAAGCCTGATGACCCAAGTTTGAGCATCAAGATCTATATGGTGGAAAGAGAAAACCACCCCCCACAACATGTCCTCTAACTTTCTCAGACACTTTGTCTTGTGAGACCGCACACACACACACACACACACACACACACACACACACACACACAATTTAAAAAAATGTGACTACTGTGAGAAAGGGTTATACAAACAGTCACTCTCTGCCTAGCTTATTTGGTCCTTTATAGAGGGAGGGCCTCAACGGCTTTGCTTCCACCTCTGCAAACTACAAGGTGGACGGAATGGCCAGATGTGTTCCTTCAGTGAGGGGATACAATGAAGGAAGAGACTGAACAGATGCAACTCACCACTAGAGGCGCCACGGCGAAGCTCACCCTGGAGGGGGCTGGGGCTGCAGGGCACTGACTCAGTGGCAGCTTTGCACATGTCCTGGAAATGAGAGGTCTCGGGTTAGCCCAGAAGGGGGTCCTAGAGCACTGAGCAGCACCCAGAAGGTCAGAACACAACTGCTGGAGGCCTTAAAAGCTGTTCTGCCAGCTGGGCGGTGGTGGTGCACGCCTTTAATCCCAGCACTCGGGAGGCAGAGGCAGGGGGATCTCTGTGAGTTCCAGGCCAGCCTGGTTTACAGAGCAAGTTCCAGGACAGTCAGGGTTACACAAGAGAAACTCTGTCTTGAAAAAAACAAACAAACAAAAAACAAAATCTGTTCTGCTCTGGGGTTGTTTTTTAATTTTTAGTTGTGTGTGTGTGTGTGTGTGTGTGTGTGTGTGTGTGTGTGTGCGGTGTATGAGAGTGCAGGTGCTTGCAGAGGCCACAGGTATGAGATCCCTTGAAGCTGCACTTATAAGCAGTTGTGAGCTTCATGATATTAGTGCTAGGAACTGACCTTGGGTGCTCTGGAGGACGACCTTGAGCTCTTCATCTTCCTGCCTCCACTTCCAGAGCTGGGATCACAGGTGTGCTAGCACCAGCCTGGCTAGCTTGCGTGCTCCTTCTCTTGCTCTCTTTTTGGGGTGGGGGGAGATGTAGTCTCCCTATGTGACCTAGGCCACGTTCAGATTCCTGCCCTAAGCTCCTGAGTGCTGGGGTTAGAGCTGTATGCCACCATGCCCAGATCCCCAGCTCTTTTCAAGCCGTCTATGGGATTGTCAAGGCACAGAGATCACATGGTGGCTTAGGAAAATGTTGAGATCTATTGCACATGTTACTATAAAGGTTCAGGGCATCTGGTAGCTGTATCAGCAAGCTCTGGGTCTGACTGAGAGATCTTGCCTCACTGAATAAGGTGCAAGAGTGATTGAGGATAATTCCCTTTATCAACCTTGGGCCTCCACATGCACATATACACGTGAACATGCACAATTCATGTGTGTCCATGTGTGTATACCACACACATGTGAAAAATGGAAAAAAAAACATAAAATTATGGTTTGCCTCACTGCATAGAGAAGACAGAAAACAAGGCTCTGAAAAGTCAGGCAACATGCCCAACGTCACACAGCAAAGAGCTAAACCTGCCTCCGACACTGCACCTTCCTTTGCTGCCAGGCCTCCTACTGGCCCCACAACAATCCCTGCAGCCTCACTCACTTTCCCCAGGCAGTCAGAGGCACAGAAGAGCACCTACCTGGCGGTGCACCACCTTGGCATGCTTGAGGATGGCAATGATGTCACCCACCACAGTCACGCCCAACTCGTTCATGATTTCCTTATTGAGATCTAGCAACATGCTCTTCTGGATCCTGTGGGGAGGATGGTGATGAGGCCCCACCCAGCAAGTTCCCGCCTCCTCCTGCCCAGTTTACCCTGTCCCATCAGCCTCCTCACCGATTGTCCACAAACATCACAGCATAATTCACAGCAGGTCCTGGGGGAATGCCGGCTTCCTTGAAGAACTGGATCCACTCGGAAGTGGCTGGGGGTTAGACAGGACAGTCATTCATAGCAAACTGCAGCAGCAGTGGCTTCCACAAATCGACTGAGTACATGCCAGCCCTGCACTGTGAGCTCTCAACTCTCAACGGACTGAGAACCCCTGGCCACCTGAGAGTCAGCAGGCACTGAGTCCCCGAACTGGGACCCTGAGAGGTTTAACATGCCAGGCATGATGCTCCCAAGTTCCCGGTCCTTTGACCTTGTTCTTACAGCTTCACCCCGTCCTGGTGCCTTATCCCATGTGCCTGGCCTGATAGCACTCAGCACATGGCCCGGTGGGGAGCCCAGGCCTGGAGCCAGTCCATGGGCTTTAGCAGGGAGCAACAAAGCCTCAGGGAGAGGCTCACATTCATATCTGTTATCAGGAAGCTTGACTGGTTCAATCCTGGCTCTGCCATTTCCTGCCTGTAGGACTGTGGGCAAGTCAAAGCTCAGTGCCTCTGTTTCCCCATCTGTAATTTGCAATGGTACTATACATCTACCAAGTACTTCCTGGGCACACAGCACAGGTCCAATCTTGTTCCTAGCACCTATGATACCTTAGACCCTCAGGGCAGAAGTCAAGAAATTCATCCTCACCTGGCTAACATTTCCGTACTAACAGCACCCATGTCCTCAGGTCACTGGGTGGACTGGTAGACTGAGTCCAGACAGCCTTAAATGGTTTGTTTGTTTTTTAAGACAAGGTCTAGTGGAGCCCAGGCCTGGCCTCAAATTTACTCTGTAGCTGAGGATGACCTTGAACTCTCGATCCTCCTGCCTCCACCTCCAAGGGCTGGACTTGCAGGTGTGTGCTGCCACCATGCTCAGTTTATGTGGTGCTGGGGACTGAACCCAGGGCCTTGTGCGTGCTAGGCCAGCACTCCGCTCACCAAGCTAATCCCCACCTGCTTCCCTTGAGTCCCTTTTTTTTTTTTTTTTTTTTTTTTTTTTAAAGACAGGGTCTCAGCTAGCATGGTGACACACACCTTGGGAGGCTGAGGCAGGTGGATCTCTCTGTGTGAGTTCAAGGCCAGCCTGGTCTACATATCAAGTTCCAAGACAGCCAAGGCTACATAGTGAGACCCTGCTTCAAAAAAAAAAAAAAAAAAAGGGCAGGATCTCATAAATCTCAGGCTTGCTTTGACCTCACCAAGTAGCTAAGAATGACCTTGAACTCCTGATCCTCCTGCCTTACTGTGCTGGATCACAAGTGTGCACCACTTACAAAGGCCTACCGAGAAAAAAAAAAAAAAGGCCTACTGAGCCTGGTGACCACAGAGTTGCAGAATCTCTACATCAGGCTCACACCACCATGCCATGTATTATAGAGAAAAGGCAAACACGTGACCAACTGAGCTGTCATAAACCAGTGGCCATTAAGAAATACCTAGGCCACAGGTGATGGTGCCAGCCTTTAATCCCAGCACTCAGGAGGCTGCAGCCGTGGGTTTGAGACCAGTCTGGGATACACAGTGAATGATCCGGAGAACTACAGAGTGAAACATTGTCTCCAAAAACAAACAAAAGAGACATAGCCCCTACCCAGAAATGTTACATTCCCTAACAGTGTGTGTTGGAATCAGCGGGATGAGGTTACTACACATAGTACCAGGAGGAATCCTCAGGAATATACACCGCAGATGTCTGTCCCGGAACAAAACAATATCCTTTACTGTTTGTCTGCAGTGCTGCAGACACAACATGGCTTATGAATGTCAGCTAAGGGCTCTCCTCTAGCTCTGAGCTACCTCCTCTGCCCTTAGTGAACCATAATACTGAGCCATACTCCAAGTCCCTACAGGTGAGTCCTAGGCAAGTGCTCTACCACTTAGCTACATCTCAAGCCCTAAGCAATATCCCTTGACAGTGGCATCCGTAAACAAATATGTAAAGTACTACACAACATTCAAAAGGAAAGTCAACAGTTTCGCTTAGTCCCACAGATGACTCTCAAATACCACACTACATAAAGGCACACACATCATGATGATATACTGCATAGTTTTGTTATGCAAACTCAAAGCCTGGGCCTTGCTAAATGTTTGTCTTTTCGTTGCTTTTAATTTCATTGCCCCCCACCCCCACAGGGTTTCTCTGTGTAGCCCTGGCTGTCCTGGAACTCTCTCTGTAGATCAGGCTGGCCTCCAACTCAGAGATCCGCCTGCCTCTGCCTCCTGAGTGCTGGGATTATAGGCATGTGCCACAGCCCAGCTTTCGATTTCCCTATATGTGCAATAGATCTCAACATTTTCCTAAGCCACCATGTGATCTCTGTGCCTTGACAATCCCATAGACGGCTTGAAAAGAGCTGGGGATCTGGGCGTGGTGGCATACAGCTCTAACCCCAGCACTCAGGAGCTTAGGGCAGGAATCTGAACGTGGCCTAGGTCACATAGGGAGACTACATCTCCCCCCACCCCAAAAAGAGAGCAAGAGAAGGAGCACGCAAGCTAGCCAGGCTGGTGCTAGCACACCTGTGATCCCAGCTCTGGAAGTGGAGGCAGGAAGATGCAGAGCTCCAAGGACTTGCAGGTGAGCCTGTTAGCATGGAACTGCATCTCAGGAAAGAGTGGAGGGATAATCAGGGCTGTCTCCCAGCAAGCACATTTAACATCTGTTGAGAACTGTGCCCAGGATTCCACATGTGGTAATCTCCTCAATCCAGATTGCAGAATTACCATCTCCATCTCACAGGTAGCAGGCCAGGTGGAGCATACACCAGAAGGCCTTACCAAGTTCTCCAGGCCAAACTCCTAATGCAGGAGGCCCAACACAGGAAGAGAACAGACGACAGCCTTGCACAGGCTCCAGCCCCGCCCCCACCCCAGTAGAGCCCAGCTGTTCCTGCCTGTTACCAACCCTCCCCGCTCCACCTCTCTAGACCCAGACCACACCCCAGAAAGGGAGGTGGGCAGAGGGGCCCTGCAGGGAAACCAGACTCACCCATAGTCACTGAGACCATCGTCTCCCTGGCCTTGACCCTGCTTCCTGGAGCCTGGAAGAGAGAAGGGAGAGGTCCCATTCGTCGGCCCACAGAGAGCCTCAGGCTCCCGGTGCTGCCTGCCCGACTGCCTGCCAGAGGAGCATTCCTGGACTAGGGGCTCACAAACCAAGAATAGCCTGGAGCAGCTGGAGGGACGTCAGCCTAGGACAGGGCTGCCATCACAGCTATCACTTCTGCCTGGGAAGGAGCTCAAAGATGGCGTCTTAGTTAGGGTGTCCACTGCTGTGATAAAACACCATGACAAAAAGCAACGTGGAGAGGAAAAGGTTCATTTCATCTTACAGCTTGTAGTCCATCTTGGAGGGAAGTCAGGACCGGAACTGAAGGAAGGAACCTGGAGGTAGGAACTGATGCAGAGGCCATGGAAGGGTGCTGTTTACTGGCTTGCTCAGTCAAGTTGTCTTGTAACACCTTGACCACCTACCCAGGAACGACATCACCCACAGCGGGCTGGGCCATCTCATATCAATCACCAATGAAGAAAATGCTCCCCAGACTTGCCTACAAGCTAATCTTTTTGTTGTTGTTGTTGTTGTTGTTGTTTGGTTTTGGGTTTTTGGTTTTTTTGGTTTTTTTAAGACAGGGTTTCTCTTTGTAGCTTTGGTGCCTGTCCTGGATCTCGCTCTGTAGACCAAGCTGGCCTCGAACTCACGGAGATCCACCTGGCTCTGCCTCCCAAGTGCTGGGATTAAAGGCGTGTGCCTGCCGCCCGGCTCCTACAAGCTAATCTTATAGAGACATTTTCTCAATTGAGTCCTCTTCCCAGATGACCCTGGCTTGTGGCAGGTTGACATAAAAGGACCAGCACAGAAGGCAAATGTCCCAAGCTTCCATTCCTCACACCATGACAGGTCTAGCTGGAATAGCGGACCCCCAAATCCCAGCACACGGACCCGCCCATTGCTCAAAGGAAACTTCCTAAAAGAGTCAGGCACAGTGTATGCACCTGCTACCCCACTACTCAAGAAACTGAGGCAGGGGAACAGCCCAGGCTACAAAATGAGGCTTTCTCTATTTGTTTGTTTGTTTGGATGTTTATAGTCCTAGCTGTCCTGGAACGCACTCTGTAGACCAGGCAGAACTTGAGATTCCCCTGTCTCTGCCCCTCAATGCTGAAATTAAAGAAGTATGCCACCACATCCAGTGTGAGGCTCTTTCTCAGGCCTTAAGACGAAAATCAAGCATGGTAGAGTGTCTGAAATCCCAGCATTCAGAAGACTGAGACAAGAGGTTCACAAGTTCAAGACCAGCCTAGGCTACATAAGACTCTGCATCAAACATAAAAGATTTAGTTGGTATGTAGCTCAGTGACAGAATTTTTGCCTAGGATACGCAAGACTGGGTGTGGTCCACAGCAAAATAAATAAACAAACAGGTTTCCCAAGAACCTTCCATGTGGGAGATACTTAAGGATCCAGAGGGGGACAAAACCGTGGAGCCCAGTTGGGAACAGAGAAGCAGGGGACAGACAGCAAACAAAACAGCTATGAAGGCAGTGCTGTGGAAAAAGCAGGGACGGCCGGGGAAGGGTGGGAGCCGTTTCCAACAGACTGATCTGCAGAGACTGAGGTGTCACGTAGAGATCTGGGGGAGGAGAAGTGAGTGTGGGGCTCTTTAGGGGAAGACTATTCCAGGAAAGGGGACACTGAGTCTTGTGCCCCAAGCTAAAAGCTCCTCAATGTGTTTAAGAGCCAGACTGGGAGAGGATGGGGGGGGGGGGGACCAGACCCTAAGAGGCTCCAAAGAAATGGAAAACCAATTTTCACTTAGATGAGCCACTGCTTAAAGGGGGTTGAAGAGCTCTGGAAGCCAGCTCAAGCTACACATCTCGTTCAAGGCTAGCCTGGGCTGTATAGCAGACCCATATCAAGCAGGTGGGTGGGGCTAGAGGTGTAATTCAGTTCGGCGAGTGCTTGCCCAGCACACCTGAAGCTCTGGGCTCCATCCCCAGCACCATACATACCAGGTACACACACCTGCAGTCCCAGCACTTGGGAGGCAGAGGCAGGAGGTTCAGAAGTTCAAGGCTATCCTTAGCTACACAGCAAGTTCTGGATTTGACACCAATAAACAGTACAAGAGACAGCTCTGAGAAAGTCAGGACATGTCACATACCAAGCACCAACTAGCCACCAGGTCGGAGCGTCACGAAGATGCCTTGCAACAGCCTCACCGGGGAAGACTATTGTTAGTCCCGTTCTCATCAATTAAAAAAACACCTGACTCAGCAAGGAACAGTCACTTGCCAAGTGTCACATGTAGCAACTGACCTTTCTGAGATTCCAAAGCAAGTTCTCTCTGATTCCGAAGCCCATGGAGCAGGTCCTTGGGAGTGTTTACTCTGTGCCAGGAACTGAGAATATGTACCTCTCAGCGGCTTTGCATTTTGAGCCTGGGAGGAAGAAAGATGAGCAAAAAGAGGAAATAAAATTAAAGACAGAGCAAACGGTAAGCCCAAGAAAGCACAGCAGGTTAACAGCAGGGCCAGGACTTGAACTCAGGTCAGTCCAATGAATAGAGGCTGAGGGACTGCTACACAGCACGCATAACCAGCCTATCCTTGGAAGGCCTCAGTTAATACTAAACAAGAGGGCTGGAGAGATGGATCAGTGGTTCAGAGCATTGGCTGCTCTTCCAGAGGACCCAGGTTCAGTTCCCAGCACCCACATGGTAGCTCACAACTGTCTGTAACTCCAGTTTCAGGGGACCTGACACCTTCACACCAATGCACATAAAGTAAATTTAAATAAATTATTAAATTAAAAAAAATACGGGCGGTGGTGCAAGCCTTTAATCCCAGCACTTGGGAGGCAGAGCCAGGCGGATCTCTGTGAGTTCCAGGCCAGCCTGGGCTACAGTGCGAGATATCAGGACAGGCACCAAAGCTACACAGAGAAACCCTGTCTTGAAAAACCAAAAAGAAAAAGAAAGAAAAAAAAAAAATACTAGGGCAATGAAGTCACTGTTTGAACTCAATTTCATCTCCTTAATACCATTTTGTCTGTTTGGTTTGGTTTGTTCCCATTTGTTGAAACTAGGTCTCCTGAATTCGAAATCTTCCTGCCTTCATCTCTGAGGCACTCTCTACTATCTTAAAAACCATTTCCAGGGTCCAGAAATGTTCAGAGGTTAAGAGCACTTCTTGCTTTGGTTTGGTTCCCGGCACTCACACACAGGTCACAACCACCTGTAACTTTAGTCCAAGGGGATCCAACAGCCTGGGCTCCATGTGCATCAAGCATGTGTGTGGTGCAAACATGCACAAGCAGGTAAATATACATACACATAAAAATAAATGAATCTTCTTTTTAAAAAATCCATCTCCCCAGCTGGGTAGATGGCTCAGTCAGTATTGTGTATGAAGATTTGAATTCAAATCCCCACCACCCACTTCTAATAAAGCCAAGCACTGGGGAAGTGAAGACAGGCGGATCCCTGGAGCTCAGCGGCCAGTCTGTCTGCCCAAATGGGTGAGCTCCAGGTTCAGTGAGAGACCCTGACTAAAAATACACGATAAAGGAGGACCGAGTAAGACAAGCAACTTTGGCATCCACAGGCGTGTACATACATGCACAACTGCACATGAGTGAACGTATAAACAAGTACACATAACACACACACACACAGGTTAATATTTTAATAGTCCATCTCTTTCTGAATAGTGAAAATTGACAAAATTAACATTTTTAAAATGACAGCTCTCAAAACTCAAGGAATTACTATTTATTAGAATCCACATACTTTTATGTCCTTAGGAGACTTGAATCCAAAGCATGGTGTTGGAGGCTAATGTAGGAGCACCATGAGTTTGCGGAGAGCCAAGGCTAAATACCAAGGCCGTGTCTCAAAGAAACCAAGAAGGGTGGAATAGTAGGAAGAGGAGGAGGAGGGGAAGCAGAACTTAGCCCCAAGCCTGGCTTTGCTCTATTTTTCTGGGACTCATCTCTCAGAGCCATTTAAACGATCCTATTACTACCCATCAATCACACCAGCTCAGGAAGTGGAAGATGAAATTTTGAGTTCCAGGCCAGGTGTGCTACATGGAGACCCTACCTCAAAAAGCCAAGAGCTGGGAAATGGCTCAATGGCGGAGCACTTGCCTAGCAAGCACTTTACACCTGATCTTAGCCAAAAGGCCCAGAAGCAATGAGCTAGCAAGCACTTTAAAGAAAAAGATAACCGACAAGAAGAAGAAGAAGAAGAAGAAGAAGAAGAAGAAGAAGAAGAAGAAGAAGAAGAAGAAGAAGAAGAAAGAAAAAGGTAACCTACCAAAGAGGCCTGCCTCCAACTCCGACAACATTAGTTCAGTCCCCTGAACCTACGTCCCACATGGTAGAGACAACTCCCAAAAGTTGTCCTCATCTCCACACAAATGCATACACAGGCTCACTGCCCATCAATGGTGGAATTTTTTTCAAACGTGTTGTGTGGGGCAGTGAGATGGCTAAGTAGTTAAAGGCCACCAGGCCAAGTCGTCCTCTGACCTAACACACCAATAAAACCTTTTTTTTTTTTTTTTATTTTAAAATGGTGTTAGAGGGATAAAATAAGCAAACTCAAAGCTCCTACTATGGATGGCACGTAATAAGTATGCATTAAGTTAAATCTTAACTAAACCAGTGACAGAGTGGGACAGTTGTGGACCTAATGTCAGTTGCACGCAGGTGTGAGTTGGGATCCAAATATAAGCCTACTTAGCCAGCTGGGCAAGGTGACGAACACCTTTAATCCCAGCACTTGGCAGAGGCAGGTAGAACTGTGTGAATTCGAGGCCAACCTGGTCTACATAGTGAGTTCCAGGGCAGCCAGAGCTACACAGAGATCTCAAATATAAATAAATAAACAAACAAACAAATTATCCAATTTTCAAGTATCTTTCATTCACCGCCCACAACTGAAGAGGCTGTTCTATTTCTATTGTATTTCAAGTTATATTTTCCTTCTCCTGGCAAGCAGTGTTAATTTCCCAAATAGGATAACAACGTAAATTTCAGCCTTTTAAATTGAGGAACATGCATCAGTCATTATTTTAAATCAACTTCAAGACTCGGCAAACAGCAGGGTATCAATCTTCCCGACTATTTTCTTGCTTTCTCTGGGCTTCCCCTCCTCTATTTTGTTAGAACTCTCAGCTACTACAACCCCAATCCACCGAGCTCTTGGTATGCCAAAGATATTCATTAGAATCTGCACGATGAACCTATGAGCCTGAGACTATCACTGTGCAGAGGAAACTAGGGTTCAGAGAGGTAAAGACACAGGCCCAGTGCTGCACCGCGGAGCTGACATTCGAACCCACACCCGCTGGCCTGCTAGCCCGGCCATCTCCCGCGCTATCATTCATCATCGGCGCTAACAAGGATGGAAGAGTAAC
>CABHPQ010002527.1:0-43420 GCA_902168405.1 Peromyscus aztecus
ATTGATTATTTTTGGATACCATAGGATGTTGGGGGAAGAGTCGAGATTTTTAATGTTTTATTGAGGGTTAAAAGAACTAGCGTATAGTATGGATGATGAGGTTGAAGCGGGTATAGTTGCAGCATCTTTTTTTTTTTTAAATTAAAGATACAGGTATTAGACGAATAAAAGGGGCACAAGAATAAGGACCTTGTAAACATTGTTGGAAGATGATAGGGCAGTTGTAATTGGGGCGTAGGGTGAGGGGCAAGGAGAATGAGAGACCTGCCCTCTTAAGATGTTTTGAGTAGTGTCAGTTGTGGAAATCTCATTGAGAGGCTTGACAGGGACAGCAGAGGCGTCAACTTCTTGTTTTAAGAAAGTAGAGGCTGCGTGGAGTGTCTGGAGATACTCGGGTGTAGCTAGTCTCTGGCACAGCCTTGTGGGGAGGAAAGGATGGAAGGCAGGAGAGACGAGTCTAGCCGACTCTTTGAAGAGAGCATGGGAAACGGAATGGGAGGGAAAGAAGCATTTCCTGCGCTCTCGATCTCTCTGTCTCTGTCTCTGTCTGTCTGTCTGTCTCTCTCTGTGTGTCTCTCTCTTTGTCTCTGTCTGTCTCTCTGTTTCTGTTTGTTTGCCTTCTAATTACCCCCGCCCCCTCCCCGGATGGTTCGAGGAGAAAGGCCGGCCTTGATTCATGAAATCAGATTACTCTAGTTAAAAAAGAAAAGAAAAGAAAAAGGTGTTTTTCAGGGGATGGAAATGGGAAGTAGTCCCAGAGGTGTGGAGGTATGATAAAGTTGAGGCTGTTGGGAGACATTGTCATGCTTGCTTTCCTGTTCATCTATTATTTCCTCCCCCACCACCCCAAGATACTTGGTTAACTAACTTTTTGTTTTTGTTTTGCTACTTTGTTTTTGGAGGGGTGGGGGATGGGAAGGTACCTCAGGAGGAGGGTCATCTGCGGAGGCAGGATGGTCAAGGAGGCTGTCTGAAGTGGTATTTGCATTCTGAGAGTGAATGAGTAGAGCATAGGTATAAATGAATGAATGAGTAAATAAGCGTGCAGTAAGGACTTCTCAGGTAGATGAATGGTAGTCCAGTTAGAATGAAAAAGACTTTTGGGCATACTTGAAAGTTTGGTAGAAGAATATTTGCATCCTTTTTCTACATTGGAAAGTTTTAGAGCTCTAAGATGGAAATGGATTGTGATGTGCAATTCGGAAATAAGATAGAACTAGGTAAATTTACCATACGTGAGGAGAACTAAAAAAAAGGGGAAAAGTCTGTATGTTTTTAAAAATCATTTGTATTTTTCTTAACACTGGAAAGAGTCCTGAACACCAGCTGTCCTGTTGTCTTTTCTTGCATTGTAGAATATTGAACTCAGGGCCAGACCAGTGCTTTACTGAATCACAGCCCCAGCCATCCCACCTTCTTTTTTTTCCTCCTCAATTTTCCCTGGTATAAGCTTTCATCCTGTTGGTTAGTAGAGCTCTTTACTATCTTTTAAAATTTAATCTTTTAAAAGTATTAAATGTATGTTCTGTGTATTGGGTAGATAGTAACAACTTTTAGCATTATAACTCCTTTTATTTAGTTTTTTTGAAGCACCCTAAAATGTTTTACTAGATAGTGAAGGTACTAGCTAGTACTTTTCTTTCTTTTTATTTTTTCATTTTTTATTTATTTATTTATTTATTTATTTATTTTGGTTTTTCGAGACAGGGTTTCTCTGTGTAGCTTTGTGCCTTTCCTGGAACTCGCTTTGGAGACCAGGCTGGCCTCGAACTCACAGAGATCCGCCTACCTCTGCCTCCCGAGTGCTGGGATTAAAGGCGTGCGCCACCACCGCCCGGCCATTTTTTATTATTTTTTATTTTTCAGGACAGGGTTTCTCTGCATAACCCTGGCTGTCCTGGAACTCACTCTGTAGACCAGGCTGGTCTCCAATTTACAGAGGTCTGCCTGCCTCTGCCTACTGAGTGCTGGGATTAAAGGCCTGCACTGCCACTCACCAGCTCTTTTCTTTTCTCTTAAGGTAAAATCTAGTGTAGGAATGTCATCTTTCTTACTAATAATGTTTTTGTTGGGGTGATTTTTTTTTTCCTGGACTGACAATTTTAATTATTCTGTAATCTTGAATGAAAATTACATTTTAAAATGAATGTTTGAGAGATGGCTCAGTGGTTAAGAGTATTTGCTAGGCCGGGTGGTGGTGGAGCACATGCCTTTAATCCCAGCACTCTGGAGGCAGAGCCAGGTGGATCTCTGTGAGTTCAAGGCCAGCCTGGTCTACAGAGAGAGATCCAGGACAGGCACCAAAACTACACAGAGAAACCCTATCTCGAAAAAAACAAAAACAAACAAACAAAAAAAGAGTATTTGCTGCTCTTCCAAAGGACCTGAGTTTGGTTTCTAGAACTCATGTAAAGTGGTTCAGTCTGTAACTTGGGCTCCAGGGGATTTAACATCTTTGGCATCTGAGGGCACCTGCACTCACATGTACATACCAAAATGCAGACATACACCTACAAATAGTTTAGAATAAGAATAAATCTTCAAAAAAGTAAATGAATACTTGAAAGCTAGGCATGGCATTGTACACTTGCAGTCCAGCACTCTGGAGGCTGAAGCAAGAGGATTGCCATGATTCCCAGGCCAGTCTGGCCTGCATAGTGAGTTCCAGCCTAGTTAGCACTATGTTATGAAGACCTTGTCTCAAAAGAAGAAAACCAACCAAACAAACAAGATTGCTTGATTTTAGTGTTAAAACTTAATTTGTGTTGATTTTCAAGTCAAATTGAAGCACACAGCATTCTTTGTTTTTGTTTTGAGACAGTATTTTCCCATGTAGCTCAGGCTGGCCTGATAGTGCTTTTGTAGCCCACACTGGCCTCAAACTTCTGACAATCCACTTGCCTCAGCCTCCTAAGTGCTGGGATTAAAGTTACTCATTGAAGATTAGAAAAGAAAAAGACTTAAGCTGGCGTTATATGCTAAGCCATATAGCATATACTTCCTAATGTATGCTAAACCCTGAGTTTGGTCTCCAGCATACAAACATAAGCTAAGTAAGAAAAAAGACTTAACATCACTAATTAGACTAACAGTGTGTCTTTCCTATGAAAGTTTAATTTTTAACTTATAGTATTGGTTTTATAAAGAGATGTTGATACAGAACAGTAAGTGCAAATGTCATGTAGATCTTCAATCCTGGTACACTGTCATGGCAGATTACTTTTTGTTTAGATATTCTAAAAACATAATAATTATATGCTAATGTGGTTTGTGTTTGTAAATTTACTTATTTCATATTCTAGATTCAAGAACACTTTTCATGGCAGATTGACATGTTATTACAACATAGCATTTCAGAGCAGTTGTCAGGCTTTGAGATAATGTATTTGCAGTGGTTAGGTTGGAATCAAGCTATGACTGAGCACATGAGTTCTGCTGTACTTTTTTAAAAGATTTTATTTTTATTTTATTGTATGGGTGTTTTGCCTCCATGCATATCTGTGCACTTTGTGCTTGTGCCCATATATGCCAGAGAGGTAATAGGTCTCCTAGAATTGGAGATAGAGATGGTTGTGAGCCATTTAGGGTCCAGTAGAAGAGCAGCCAGTGTTCTTAACCAGTTAGCCATCTTTCCAGCCCTGGAAGGAATAACCCTTTACCTCCCTTAGCTTTCTGGGAAAGACCATTACCACCATTTTTTATGGCAGTACACTAAAAGGGGAGGAAACTAGGTAAAGAATTAAAGACAAACTAGACCAACAAATCTTGGGTCCTTATTTTTCCTAAAAAGAATCTTAGACATCCTTGTCAGAGATACCATATAGGTATTATGTATAAATTATGATGTTGTGGCATCATTTTATCAGAAATCACTACTCACTTTAAGAAATTAATTTGTGTGTGTGTGTGTGTGTGTGTGTGTGTGTGTGTGCGTGTGTGTGCGTGTGCGCGCACACACCTGTATGTTTCTACATGTGAAAATCAGAGGACAACTTGTAGGAGTCTATTCTCTCCTACCATGTGGGTTCCAGGGATCCAGTCCAGGTTATCATGTCTGTTGGTGGGTGTCTTTATCTGCTGGCCTATCTCTCTAGGGCCAAGACAAGCATTTTTATTTAACAGACCTGCATTTCTACCAAAATAAATAAGATTTAACTTTTTTTCTTTTACAATACGAAGATTTGAACTCGGGACCTAGCGCATTTACGGCATGTACTTTACCACTGAGCTCTCTGAAGGGAAATTTTAAACATTTGTTGCTTCTTGTTTGGCTTATTGTAAAAGTTTGTCTCAGTATGTTTCCCTCCCCCACTTGTTGTTTTTTTTTTTTTTGGACAGTTCTTACTATATAGCACATATTGGCCTGGATTTCTCTGTTGCCCAGAATGGCCTTCAATTCACTCACAATCCTGCCGACTTCTAAGTGTTTTGATTACAGGTTGTGTGCCATTGGTGTGTGTTTTTAAAAGACTGGTGAGGTTTGTAAACTTCTTAGACAGTTGTTTCTGTCTGTGTATTATAATGGAACACTGTGTGAATCAGGGCAGTGAGTTTCTACTTCTATATCTGTCTGATTCATTTTGATTTTGCAGAAATTATCTTTCTCCTCTTAAATATTAACATTTTACCTATCTTACAAATATAGTGTGGTAATAATGCAGACTCTCAGAAGTGTAGAAGTAACCATCTTATTAAATAAGAAACACAGAGACAATGCAGAGATGAAAGCCCAAGAGGTCAGAGCTAAGAGCCTTACCTGTCACTGCTGCAGCTGTCCTCTTCAGCCAAGAGACCTACTTCCTGTGTTTGTCTTTATATAGACTTTCTGTTCTGCCTTCTCATTGGTTGTAAACCCAACCACATGACTGCCTCGTCACTGCCTGTCTGTACAGACCTCCAGGTCTTCTATGGTTGGTATTGAGATTAAAGGTGTGTGTCTCCAATGCTTGCTGTATCCTTGAACACACAGAGATCTACCCAGCTCTGCCTACTAAATGCTGGGATTAAAGGCGTGCACCACCACTGCCCAGCTTTTGCTATGGCTCTAATAGCTCTGACCCCCGGGGAACTTTATTTATTAACATACAAATCACATTTTAGTACAAATAAAATATCACCATACAGAAGTGTTCTTCAGGCATTAGGTACCATACATTTTATTTTATTTTATTTTTTGAAATAGGAAGATACACTAAGCTTTGTAGATATTTTGCTTGTTAATGTTGGGTACCGCAACCATCTTTAACAAATGTTCATTTGTCTTGTGTGTAACACAGCCAGTGACTCATTGCCATCCTATAAGTAAGAATAGGGGTTGCAGGGCTGGAGAAATGGCTCAGAGGTTAAGAGCACTGGCTGCTATTCTAGAGATCATGAGTTCAATTCCCAGCAACCACATGGTGGCTCACAACCATCTATAATGAGATCTGATGCCCTCTTCTGGCGTTCAGGCATACATGCAGACAGAACACTGTATACCTAATAAATAAATAAATCGTAAAGAACAAAAAAAAAAGAGTAGGAGTTGCTAGTGAAAGTCATGGACTTGGCATGTAGTTTCTGTGAGTTCTAACCATTTCAAAGTCTTTCAAACTATAATAGGAAATACGTTATTTTGGAGTATGATAGAAAGGACAGCAAAAGCTTCAAGAGTAGGATTATTTTATTGGTTCATATTTATTGGTTCAATAGTCATGGCAGGAATGGTTCACATCCTGGAGTAGGCTGGCAATTCTTAGGACATTAAAATCTGGCTAGTTATCATTATAGTTGCTCAAATGGGAGGAAACATGAGCTGTTGGTCACTAGGCAAGATCTTCTGGTAAATAAACTAGTAGGGTGTAATGAGTATTTGGGACTCTATTCTTCTTTTTTTTTTTTTCTTGAGACATGGTTTCTCTGTGTAGCTTTGGTGCCTGTCCTGGATCTCGCTCTGTAGTGGGATTAAAGGCATGTGTCACCAACGCCCAGCTTTAGGACTCTATTCTTAAGATGGAGAAATATTCCGAATTTTCTAAGGTGCACTAGTGGCTTGGCAGAATCCTTGTGCCTATATCACGGCATGAGACTTGTTTAAGGTGACATTCACAGGCTTATAGGACAGGGGTTATTTTGCCAGATGACTTGTTGACATACTTTGGTGTACTAAGTTAAGAGCATACTTGTTCTTATGTTCTTGTTTTGCTTCCTAAATATGTCTGACTTCATTCTTGCTGGCCTAATAGTTATAGACTAGAAGCCAGAGTTACTTTTATAGCCCTGCATTTTCTATCACTGCTCTCTCATTCTCTTACAGTGTTTTTGCTTTTGTAGTTAATCCATGTCTTTTTGTACCATATGTGATTTTTGTTCTGTAATTTTTTTCATAGTCATCTCCTAGTCATGTGAGTTGAAGTGCAAGGTCTGTTTTACTAAAAGTAATCCAAGTCATCAAACATGAAACTTGGCACTAAGCCAAGTGGTGGTGGTGGCACATGCCTTTAATACCAGTATTCAGTAGGCAGAGGCAAGTGGGTCTCTGAATTCGAGGCCAGTCTGGTCAACAGAGCGAGGTCCAGGACAGCCGGGGCTACACAGAGAAAACCTGTCTTGAAAAATCAAAAGAAGAAAGAGACTTGGTGCTTAATTTCAGTAAATGTTGAAGTGAATAAACAGCCTCATGTGTATATTTTGATTGCTAGACAATTAGAAAATTAAGTTCAGACTGGGAGTGCAGCTTAGTGATAGAGTGATGCAGAGGGCCTTGGGTTTGAGTCTCAGCATAAAACAGATTTGTTTTTTGCTAATTTAACTTTGTGTATATATTTAACTGGTAGTAGCTGTTCTAGGATCCACAGTTCAGATACCAAAGTGGCATTTGGAGCTGACAGATGGATGTGTATGTCATGCATATCATCCAAAGCAAAACTAAAAACAAACCTGGAGGTATCTCTTCCATATATATTTTAATTAAGAGTATTAATTAACCCCTAATTAAGAGTAAGATGGGGGGAAAAGAGTAAAATGAAGCCAGGTGTCATGGCATATGCCTTTAACCCCCACCATTTGGGAGGCACAGGCAGGGGGGGTCTCTTGTGAGTTCCAGGACATCCAGGGTTACATAGTGAAACTCGTCTCAAAAACAAACAAAGAAAACAAAACAACAACAGCAACAAAAAAACAACCAACAAAGAACAAGATGAGCTAGGTATTATGCACTCCTTTAATCCCAGCACTTGGGAGTTTGAAGTCAGCATGTTCTACATGCTAGCGATGGCCATGTAGTGAAACATTATCTCAAAGAGGCCGGTGGGTAAGAGGAAAGTGCTGCAGTCTTGATGTTAATGTCACCCAATATTCATGTGTTGAAACTTAATCCCCAATGTGAGGGTATTAAGAGGTGAAGCCTTTATTAGTGCACTATAGAAAATAAAATTATCAATGTTTATTTTCAGTTTCTCCTTTATGTAGGAACTTTGTATAAGCACTCACTGTGAAATTTTCTAGCTTGATTTGTAGTTGACGTTACGTCAGAAAAGCATTTTCATATTTGTGTGTTACTTATATAGCCAGCACTGTGCATGCCTAATATTTCCTATATCGTGGTTTCCCTGACTGTTATTATTACTTGGTTAGAAGTATTGCTATATTTCTATAATAAACACATTTTTTTTTAGTGTCTGAATGTTTTCAGTGTTAACCTTTGTTTCTTCTGTCTAGTTTTTAGTAAATATGGATATTGGTGGCTGTTAATACACATTAAGAGTAGGAGACCTTTACCCTGTGATTCATTAGCACACTTATTAGTGGCCTTATCTCTGAAACAGATCATAGTAAGAAGTTAAAATCAGGCTCAAGTTAGGAAAAATGTAGATTTTACTTGAAGTGGAAGGAGGTCTAGTAGATGCTGTCTTCTTCCTGAAGCAAAAGACTGTAATGGCTTTTTAGTGTTATCAAAGGTAGGCCCTTGACTTTTTCATCTGGGATTAGTATATGTCTGAAATCGGAAGCTGGTGTGTTAGCTGTGCAGATAGTGATGTCTGCAAATGGGGAATTTATCAAAAGAGAAAAAATTCAAAGTTGAGGGCTTTGTACATGTTTGTAGGTCAGTATTTCTGTTAGCTTTTCCTAATAAAAATTCTGATTTTTCTCTTTCTCTCTTTCCTTTTCTTTTTTGATACTGGGGATTGAACTTCAGTCAACACACATGCTAGGCAAGCACTCCATCACTGAGCTGTATCTCCATTTTTTAGTTTTATTTTGAGATAGGGTTTTGCTAAATTGCCTAGACTGTTAGTTCACTGTATTCCAGGAGGGCCTTAAAATTATAATCCTGCCTCAGCTTCTCAAGTAGGTGGGACTTCAGGTGTGTAAATGATCTTGTTTGTTAAGATGACTTAAAGATCATTAAACCATATTATACAGGATGTGAGTTTTAATGAGTCCTTGTATTGGTAACACACTGTTTTATTTTTGTTATTATTTCAATTAAAGGTAACTACTGGTTGAGGCTTATAACACATTAATTTATCTTGCAGATATATGTTAGAAAAGTATATGTGATGTGAAATACATTTTACTTGCATGGAGTTACAGCCTAGTTTTACTTCCAAAGGAGGTAAACATTTTTAAAATTTATTTTATTTGTGTATGTGTGCCTGTGCATGTGTGTGTGCATTTTATGTGTATGTGTATGTGTGTTGTTTGTATGGACATTGAACTCAGCTCCTCAGACTTGGCAGCAAAGGCTGTTAACCCACTGAGCCATCTCACTAGCCCTTCTCTTGAGTGGAGTGCAATTTTAGTGTTAGTTTTTTATTTTTATTTTTAATCTGTCTGTCTGTCTGCCTGTCTATCTGTCTGTCTATCTATCTATCTGGTTTATTTTTAGACTTTAATCTGTCTGTCTGTCTGTCTGTCTGCCTGTCTGTCTGCCTGTCTGTCTATCTATCTATCTATCTATCTATCTATCTATCTATCTGGTTTATTTTTAGACTTTAATCTGTCTGTCTGTCTGCCTGCCTGTCTGCCTGCCTGCCTGCTGCCCGTCTGTCTGTCTGTCTGTCTATCTATCTATCTATCTATCTGGTTTGTTGTTTTTAGACAAGGTCTTAGTATGTAACCCTGGCTGGCCTGGAACTCACTATGTAGGCCAGTCTGACTTCTAACTCAGATCCACCTGTCAGCCCCTCTTACCCCCCTCCACTCCTCCTCTGCCTCTCTATCTCTCCCTCTCTCCTTTGCCTCTCCTCACTTCCTCTCCTCCTCCATCCTCCTCTGCCTCTCTGTCTCTCCCTCTCTCCTCACTTCCTCTCCTCCTCTGCCTCCTCCATCTCACTTTCCTCTGCCTCTCCACCTCTCCTCTCTCCTCTGTTTCTTCTCTCCTCTGCCTCTCCACCTCCCCCCACTTCCTCTGTCTCTTCACCTCCTCTTTCTCTGCTTCTCCCCTTCTCCTCTGCTTCTTCATCTTTCTGCCTCTGGAATGCTGGCTGTTTTGTTTTTTGAAACAGTGTTTCCTATAGCTGAACTGAACTTCACCTCTGATATTGTACCCTGATCTGCCTCCACCTACAGAGCACTGGAGCATGGCCCACCTTTCCCAGTCCAATGGAATAATTGAAGATAGATGTTAGGAACTTTTATAACCTTTTTAACAGAAACCCATTTTTGCTGGGAAATATACGTGTCTAATGTAGCTATGGACATAATAATTTTAAAATTTCTTTCTAAACGATGCTGTATCAGTAGTCAAGCAGAATCTTTGAGCTTGGTTCCATAAAAGTAGCTAAAGGCTTTGTGTACTGTTGTTGCATACTACTCCTGGGTACAGGAAGGGAAAAATCATTTTGATAGGACAAGGATGGTTTTGTATATCAAGGGTCTTAGGCTGTCTCTGTGATAGTTCTGGAAATCTTATTGGGCTACTATTAGTGTAAGTATCAGTACCATGCTACTGTGTAATAATTGTGAACTTTTAAAGATTATGTAGTAGGAGCTGGTGTGTAGAAAGGATGAGTAAAACTTCAGAAAGGTCTAAACAGTTTCAGTACAAGACTCCCAGATGTCTTTGTTTCATCTTTCACTTAGTGTGACTTGGTGTTTCAGACTGATGGTTTCCTTGATAACTCACTTTATTGGCACATATTGGGAGATGACAGATTTAAATGCTCTTATTTCTTGGGATGTAACATGCATTTGTGTTCAGTGTAAAATTCTACCAGGTAGTAGCAGTCATTCATTTATTTCCATTAAACAAATGCTTAAACTGTGATCACCTTTCCTAGAATCTTTTTACTCTTTTATCTTAACTATTCATCCTTTAACGTTATTACACCAAAGTGTGTTTCATTAGATCTAGAAGGGGTATTGTGGTACATGCCTTAGAGCCTAGCACTAAAGTGGGTGCAGCAGGAGCGCAGCTACAAGTGTGAGGCCAGCTTGGGCTACATTGAGATCCAGGCTAGTGTGGGCTACATATTGATAACTTGTTTCAATACCCTAAAACGTGTTGCATCAAAAACAGCTCAATTCTGTATTTGTCTTTTAGTCCCAATACTCAATTATGTAAAAGGTATCTGGGTTTGTGTAACTCAGTAACTAGATATTTTGCCTGTTTCTAACTAGAAGCTTCATTTTTTTTTTTTTTTTTGGATTTGTTTGTTTTGTTTTTTGAGCAGGGTCTCTAAATAGCTCTGGCTGTCCTAGAACTCACTGTGTAGACCAGGCTGGTGCTGAACTCACAGACATCCACCTGCCTCTGGATTAAAGGTGTAAACCACACTGGGCTTCATATTCTAACTTCAGAATTATGCTTGTCAGGTCATGAGACTAAAGATTTTGATAACAGCAAAAAATAAAAAATAAATAACGTTGCCATTTGTTGCCACATTTATTCAAATATTTTATGTGTGTGAGTGTTTTGCCTGTACATATATATGTGTATCTTGTGTTACCTAAGGAGACTAGAAATAGGAGTTGAATACCCTGGAACTAGAGTTGCAGGAGGGTGTTGGGAATCAAACCCAGGTCCTCTGCAAGACCTTAACCATTTAACCATTTCTCCGGTCCCTTATTTTTCTGTATCCTTTTTTATCTGTGTTAGAGACTATCCTTATCCATGGCTGGTAAGATGGCTTAGCAGGTAAAGGTGCTTGCCACCAAGCCTCTTGACCTGAGTTAAGTTCCTAGAGCCCACGTGTTGGAGGGAGAGAACCAGTTCCCACAGGCTGTCTTCTGATCCCCACCAGTGTGCATGTACATGTACATGTACACGTACACACACACACACACACACACACACACACACACACACATACACACACATACACACACGTAAATGTTTAAACAAGAAGAGTATACTATCTGGTTTTATGTCAACTTGACACAAACTGGAGTCATCAGAGAGGAAGGAGCCTCAGTTGAGGAAGTGCTTCCATGAGATCCAGCAGTAAGGCATTTTTCTCAATTAGTGATCAATGGAAGAGGACCCAGCCCATGGTGGGTGGTGTCATCTCTGGGCTGATGGTCCTGAGTTTTGTAAGAAAGCAGGCTGAGCAAGCCATGGGGAGCAAGCCAGTAATCAACAGCACCCCCCCTGCCCCGCCCCCGTGACAGCTCCTACCTCCAGGATCCTGCCCTGTTTGAGTTCCTACCCTGACTTCCTTCAATAATAACAACATGGAAGTGTAAGCCAAATAAACCCTTTCCTCCCCAGCTTGCTTCTTGGTCATGGTGTTTCATTGCAGCAATAGAAACCCTAACAAAGATCAGAGTTTTCTTTCTTTCCTTTTTTTTAAAGATTTATTTATTATGTATACAGTGTTCTGCCTGCATGTATGCCTGAACGCCAGAAGAGGGCATCAGATCTCATTATAGATGGTTGTGAGCCACCATGTGGTTGCTGGGAATTGAACTCATGACCTCTAGAAGAGCAGCCAGTGCTCTTAACTTCTGAGCCATCTCTCCAGTTCCCTTCCTTCCTTCCTTTCATTTTTTGAGATACAGTTTCTCTGTGAAGCCCTGGCTCTCCTGGAACCAGCTCTGTAGACCAGACTGGCCTTGAACTCAGAGGTCCACCTGCCTCTGCTTCCCAAGTGCTGGGATTAAAGCCGTGTACCACCACTGCCCAGCTGACTTTCTTTTTAAATTGTGTATTATTGTAGTATGCAAATAATAATACATAATCATTCCTAGCACACTTTGACCATTCCTTCAGATTTTGTAAATTAGCTCTATGTTTTATAAAATTGACAATAAATATATTTTTTTCTTTTTTAGAATTAGGTGCATAGTCTGTCTCTGTCTCTAGTATTAAGTGCATGGTCTCTCTCTGAGCATGTGTATGTGGAAGCCAGAGGTCAACATGAGATGTTCTTCTTCTATCCCTCTCTACCTCGTCTCTTACTGAAACTTGCTGATTGGCTACATTGGTTGACCATCAAGCTCTGGGGATCTAACTGTCTCTGCCCCACTAATACTAGGATTACAAACACACGACCATAACTCTTTTTGTTTGTGCTAGGGATCCGAAGTCAGTCCTCATGCCTGTCCTCCAGGTATATATAGGCTTTAAAGAATCTCCTTCCTTAAGACAGTATTGGCAAGGAAGGAAAGTTTTGCTCTTTTACTAATGTGTAGGTTTCTGTTTAGGCTTATTTGTTTTAAGATAGTTTCCTTGACCAATGTGTCCCTAAACTTAGTGCCCTGGTCTCCCGAATCCTGGAATTTTAGGTTTGAGCCATCATTTCTGAAATAGAGGTACTAGTTTTTCTTTTGTTGGAAAATGTGATTGACAGTCGTAAGTTTAAATGTCTTAGGCTTTCTCTTTGACAGAGGAGGCCTAAGAATTATCGAACAAGATTATATTGAACGCCGGGCGGTAGTGGCGCATGCCTTTAATCCCAGGACTTGGGAGGCAGAGCCAGGCAGATCTGTGTGAGTTCGAGGCCAGCCTGGACTACCAAGTGAGTTCCAGGAAAGGCGCAAAGCTACACAGAGAAACCCTGTCTGGAAAAACTTAAAAAAAAATATATATATATTGAGTAGCACTTTATAAAGATTTGATCACTTTGCTTACCCGATGATTTAATTTACTATCATCCTAAATATTCATTTTACCTTGATAAGAACAAGACGTAGCACAACAAGGTAGCACACACCTCCAGTTCCAGTAGGCAAAGGCAGGAGCATTTAAGGCCACACAAAATTCTAGATGAGTGAGATCCTGTCTCAGAGATAAAACAAAACAAAAAACTCAAATAACTCTGAGGCCACATGGAGTTATGTGCTACTTAAACATGCATGTGTTGGGAAATATAGTCTATTTTAAAAATACATACATGTACATACAACATGTAAACTTTTAGTGTGATATTACATAGATCAAACATTATGTCTGACAGATTGGTCAGGGGTCAGCAGCCAGAATCATATGCTCTCTAGCATAGGAGGTGTTTTGAGTATCGAAGCAAACGAGGGTTCTTTCTGCCACCTTTCAAGCACTTGTAGACTTGTTTTTAGCTCTTGGCACTTTCTTTTGCTTGCAGTGGTGAAGCAAGCTAGCCAGTAATGACTAAAGAACAGGGTGAGCTTAGTGGTAGGTTGAGTAGCCAATTTTGGATGTTGGTCCCTGTGGCTTTAGGGAAGGGTACTCTGAGAAGAGGAATAATCTGTCCATCACTTTCCCTTCCTTGCTTTTTCTCACTGGTCACATGAAACACACAGATCCTGGGGGTATTACTGGTGCCAGCATTGTAGGGGCTACCCTTTCCCTGTTGCTTCTGAGAAAGCAAGTAAATGTCCTGGTTCAGTGTTCTTGGTGTTATTAGAACCTTGGAAATAGGAGGCAAATTAATTATTAAAACAAATAAACGGAAAAGGAAAATCTCACTTGGAGTACATATATGCTACTTGTTATGATAGCTGCCTGTGTTTGAAGTCACTTTAAATCTTTGATATTTGATTTTCTAAAATAGGGGTAATTTTATTAATAATGTCACTATTTACAAACAATGTTTATGATTTTAATTTTCTCTTTGTCTAACTAGATGTGATGCTGACCCTTCAGCCCTAGCCAACTATGTTGTAGCACTGGTCAAGAAGGACAAACCTGAGAAGGAATTGAAAGCCTTTTGTGCTGATCAACTTGATGTCTTTTTACAAAAAGGTAATTGTTTGGGGCCTTCAAGTATTTTAGGTAAATATTTGTAATTTAAAACTTCCTGAAAACAGCCCGGAGCAACCAAACTTCATGAAGGTATAAGCTTGGGGGGGCGGGGCAGGGGACTCCGGAATTTGTGCGTAATCCATCTTCACATAGTACCGTGTTAATCTCTGTATCATTCCAGTTTTACTGTATGCACCGATGAAGTGAGACACTTTACAGTAAAGTAGTTAGGGTCCCTTGAATCCTTCAGTATGCCCATTCATGTGTGTGTTTAGGAAGGACAGATTTTCCCGTCCTTTGCTTCTTCACTGTATTAAGACAGTAGCTCTAATACTTGCTAGATTCTTTGCAGCTTTGACAGTACTTAGCTGATGGTTGAGGGATAACTATTTGAGGCAACTGAAGTTGCTTTCTAGTGCTTTTGTGTGTGTGTGTGTGTGTGTGTGTGTGTGTGTGTGTGTGTGCACTCATGCATGTATATTTATGATATTCATGTATGTGCAGGTGCACATAAGTATTTGTGGTGAAAGTAGGTCAACTCTGGTGTCATTTCTCAGGAACCTTCCATCTTATGTTTCTTGTCTCATTGGTCTGGAACTTGCAAGGTAGGCTAGGCTGGCCAGCAAGCCCCAGAGATCTTCCTTCTCCAGTGCTGTGACTACAAACAAAGTGCCACCATGGCATGGATTCTGGGTTCAAATTCAGGTTCTTACACTTGTGTAGCAAGCACTTCACTTGAGATGTCTCCCCAGCCCTGAAGCTGCATACTCTTTTTTTTTAGATTTATTTATTTATTATGTATACAGTGTTCTGCTTGCATGTGTCCCTGCAGGCCAGAAGAGGGAGCCAGATCTCATTACAGATGGTTGTGAGCCACCATGTGGTTGCTGGGAATTGAACTCAGGACCTCTGGAAGAGCAGTCAGTGCTTTTAACCTCTGAGCCATTTCTCCAGCCCAAAGCTACATACTCTTGCTGTTAATACAGAGAACACAATGTTCTTTTTCTTTCTTGTCTGGGGCATTTGAGATCCAAGAAGAATGGGTATGATTCTCCTCTCTCTGTACCTTTAACTTCTCATCTCCAACTGGGCATGAGGTGCTTGCCTGTGACTCAGCACTTGGAATTGGAAGCAAGAGGATCAGAAGATTGGTTTTCCTTTGCTACATAGCCTGGGCTGCATGAGACTGTCTCCGATTTCCTTTACCAACATACAGAGCTTGCAGGAAGTTTCTCTTGCTGTTTTCTTGATAGTTCCTGTCCCATCCCACCTCTACCCAGTCCTCTAAGCCACACTGCCCACCTCCCTGTCTTTGTCATTAAGTGTGTCCTTTCTTAGAGCCTGTGGACGTGTTTTATGTTTGCCTGGAGGAGTCTTTCTCATGTCCTCTGGATCTCTTGAGATGTCATCTTGCACAGTTCTCCCCAGTGTAGTTTGTAGAATATTCCATGCTCCAGTTACCCTTTTCTTTCCTCCTTTCAGCTCTGCTTTATTCCTTTTTTTTTTTTTTTTAAGTTTTTTTTCAAGACAAGCTTTCTCTGTTTAATAGTCTTGGCTGTCCTGGATCTCACTTTGTAGACCAGGCTGGCCTCGAACTCACTTGAGATCCACCTGCCTGTGCCTCCCACATACTGGGATTAAAGGCGTGCGCCACCACCACCTAGCTTTTTATTTATTTATTTATTTTTCTTTATTTTTTTAAAATATATTTCAAATCTTGACACACTGCAGCACATTGGAGTCTTTCTTTTTTTTTTTTTAAAGATTTATTTATTTATTTAGTATACAGTATTCTGCCTGCATGTCTGCCTGCATGCCAGAAGAGGGCACCAGATCTCATTATAGATGGTTGTGAGCCACCATGTGGTTGCTGGGAATTGAACTCAGGACCTCTGGAAGAGCAGCTAGTGTTCTTAACCTCTGAGTCATCTCTCCAGCCCTATTTATTTTTCTATTATCAGCTTGATACAGTACAAATTCTTATCCTAATAGTAAAATGTTTCATCGAGGCTTGCCCAGTAATTGAGTAAAACCAAAACTTATTATAAGCCACAGTCATCCTAGGGTCCCCCCTGCTATATAACCTCCCTGGTTCTGTGAGTTGCAGTCTGATTGTTCTTTGCTTTATATTTAGTATCCACTTATGAGTGAGTACATACCATGTTTGTCCTTCTGGGTTTGGGTTACCTCACTCAGGATGATATTTTCTAGTTCTATCCATTTGCCTGCAAATTTCATGCTGTCATTGTTTTTCTCTGCTGAGTAGTACTCCATTGTGTATATGTATCACATTTTCTTTTTTTTTTTTAAAGATTTATTTATTTATTATGTGTACAGCATGTATGACTGCAGACCAGAAGGGGGCACCAGATCTCATTACAGATGGTTGTGAGCCAACATGTGGTTGCTGGGAATTGAACTCAGGACCTTTGGAAGAGCAGTCAGTGCTCTTAACCTCTGAGCCATCTCTCCAGCCCATGTATCACATTTTCTTAATCCATTCTTCAGTTGACGGGCATCTAGGTTGTTTCCAGGTTCTGGCTATTACGAATAGTGCTGCTATGAACATAGTTGAGCATGTATCTTTGTGGTATGATTGAGCATTCCTTGGGTATACGCCCAAGAGTGGTATGGCTGGGTCTTGAGGTAGATCGATTCCCAATTTTCTGAGAAACCGCCATACTGATTTCCACAGTGGTTGTACAAATTTGCACCCCCATCAACAGTGGAGGAGCGTTCCCTTTGCTCCACATCCTCTCCAACATAGACTGTCATTAGTGTTTTTGATCATAGCCATTCTGACAGGTGTAAGGTGGTATCTCAGAGTCATTTTGATTTGCATTTCTCTGATGACTAAGAATGTTGAGCATTTCTTTAAATGTCTTTCAGCCATCTGAGATTCTTTTGAGAATTCTCTGTTTAGCTCTTTAGCCCATTTTTTAATCGGATTTTTCAGTATTTTAAAGAAAAGGTCTCACTGTGTATCCTTGGCAGGCTTTGAACTTATGACATCTGCTTGCCTTGTGTCTCCTAAGTACTGAGATTAAAGGCAGGTACCACCATACCTGAGTGCCTTGTTCTTTTCATGGTGCTTGTAACACTCTGCTGTATATTTGCCAGTTTATCTGCCTTTTCCTTGACTCTGAAAAATTACATTTATTTATTTATTTATTTTGCGTGCGTGCGTGCGTGTGCCACAGCATGCATTTGGAGGTCAGAGGACAACTTTCGGAGTGGGTTCTCTCCTACAATGTGGGTCATAGAGATTGGAGTTGGGCTAGCAGGGTTTGTGGTAAGGGCCTTTACTCATTGAGCCATCTCATTAGCCTTGTTTTTGTTCTTATTTATTTAACTCTCTGTTTGTTTTCATTGAACTGTCTTTCAAATTACAAAATTGATACCTGTGAAAATACAATAGAACATGAAGAAAAGTTGTTTATAAAAGGTTTCAAAGAGTCTAATCTATTACCTTAAAGTGTAACAGCAAGAGTTAACAGTTTTATTTATTCTTATATGTTTTTCTTTTTTGTTGATAGGGACTCATATAGCACAGGGTATATTTGAACCTGTCATGTATTGGAGGATAACCTTAGACTTCTGTGAACTTCTGGTCTTCTGCCTCTATCTCTGAAGTATTGGGATTGTAGGCATAAACCACTAAGCCTAGCTTACTATTGATTAAACCCAGGATTTTCTACATACTGGGCAAACACTCACCTACATCTCCAAATCTATTTTTAATTTTTTGAAAGTTATTTTTATTTTAGGTGTATGAATGTTTTGCCTGCATGTTATGTCAGTGTACTATGTGCCTGCCTGGTGCCTGTAGAGGCCACTAGAGGGCGCCAGATCCCTTGGAACTCAGTTATGGATGATTGTGAGCTGCCAAGGGGTTTCTAGAACCAAACCTGGGTCCTCTATAAGAGCACCAAGCAAGCTCCCTTAACTGCGGAGCCATCTCTCTAGCCCCTGTGTTGTGTTATTTATTTATTTATCCTTTGGTGGGAGTATCACTCTAGTACAGGCTGCCATGGAACTCACTAAGTAGTCTAGGTTGGTGATCCTCTCACCCCGCCTCCTGATTACAGTATTGTAGCTGTGAACCACCATGTTCCACTTCAGCTAACAGTCGTATACCATTTTGGAAAAAAAAAGTTTGCTTATAAAATTAGTAGTGTAAAGGAGTTTGTCTGAAGATGCTTTTCTGAGCTAAAAGTAGTTGGCATTTTAGAAATGTAAAATATGTAATAATTGTAGCATCAACAATGCTCATGTGATGCCTTCGAAATACTCAGCCCTCCCATATGTTGGGGATTGAACCATCAGGGCAAGCCCACTGCCACTGAACAGTACCCCTTTAGGTGTTCCCTAGGACAAGACCAATGAAAGTTACTTAAATTTAACTAGAGTAAAACTAGAAATATTTTGATATTTGTGTTTTTCAGCAAGACTACCTGTTTCTCTCATTCCGTTTGTCTGAGGAAGTTTCAAATAGGCTAGAACATGGATTTGAGTCAAACACAGATATTGATTTCAACCCATTCAAACATATCTAAATCAATCTTTGAGTGGGTAGTGCATTGTATCCAATACATAAGATTATACTGTGGGATTACTTCTTCCTCTTCTACATGTGCTTCTTTCCCACCCATAGTACAGTTTGTCATTTCAGTTTCTTTGAACAGATAAACACATTAAGTATTATTTATGTCTTTACAGCTGATATTCTTAGTAGGTCAAGAGAAATTTTGTAATCTTTGATTTGATAGTTTGTTAGTCTCTTGCTGATAGGAACTTTGTTTCTAGTCTGTTGTTTTTAACTTAAGCAACAAAATCTTACATTTATATCATTTGCACACATGCAATTATGTTTGAAAGATTTAAAAGAAACAAAACTTCTAGAAGTGATGTTTCTTCCTTTAAGGTAAGTCTTGGTTTTAAAAACCTGACAGCAGTGTTAAAGATCCCTTGTTTTTCTAAAGCATTGGCAACAGTGTTTAAACTTCCCATTTTTGTTTGTATAATATTTAAATATTTTTTTCTCTTTAGAGACTTCAGGTTTTGTGGACAAGCTCTTTGAAAGTCTTTATACTAAAAACTACCTTCCACCATTGGAACCAGTTAAACCTGAGCCAAAACCACTAGTTCAAGAAAAAGAAGAAATTAAAGAAGAGGTAATACACTTCTTAGATTCTGTTACCAGGATTCTTAATTGCAAGTTGAAATTATTTTTGTTTCTTTGTGGGGTTTTTTTTTTGTGTGTAGCCATCACTGGCCTTGAACTTAAAGAGATCCACCTGTGTCTGCTCTCCATGCTCTGGTTAAAGGTGTTGTCACCATGCCCTTTTTTGTTTTTTTGTTTTAAGGCAGGGTTTCTCCCTACACCTAGATTTGGATTTTCTTAGCTAGGCTACAAACCAGCCAGCACTAGTAATCCTTTGCTTCCCAGAGTTGGGTTACAGATAGGAGTAGAATGCCCCATTCATGTGGACGACAGCATTTGGACCCAGGTCCTTGTGAGCAGACAGCAAGCACTGTTAGCTGTAGAGCTCTTTCTTCATCCTTCAGAGGAATCCAGTGATTTCTAAAGAAGGAAAATTGGGTGACATACAGAGGCTTGAATGAGAGTAAAGTATTGATGAAACTTGAAGAGAAATCATTAGGTGACATACTGTCACATAGACAGAGAAATGATTTACTCCGTTGACCACACTGTCAGCATTGGAAAAATAAACAGAGATATTGTTAAAGTATAAAGACATGATTAAAGACACCAGGCTAAGGAGCTAGAAAGTTGGCTCTGTAGTTAAGAGGTTAAGAGTACATACTGCTCTTGCAGAGGTCTTGAGTTTGGTTCCCAGCACGTACACCTGGTGACTTATAACCATGTGTAACTCCAGCCCCAGGGGATGAAATGCCTTTGATGTCTGTGGGCACCTGCACTCTGTACGTATACACTCCCACAATATAATTTTAAGATTTCCGCCGGGCGATGGTGGCGCACGCCTTTAATCCCAGCACTCGGGAGGCAGAGCCAGGCGGATCTCTGAGTTTGAGGCCAGCCTGGGCTACCAAGTGAGTTCCAGGAAAGGCGCAAAGCTACACAGAGAAACCCTCTCTCGGAAAACCAAAAAAAAAAAAAAAGATTTCAACCTAATTGCTTGCTTGAACCAATAAAGGAACAATATAGCTTTCATTTATAGTTTCTTTTCTATATAAATCAAGCAATATTTGATAAGAATGTGGAAAAGAGGTTTTTTTTGGTTTTTCAAGACAGGGTTTCTCTGTGTAGCCCTGGCTATTCTGGAACTCGCTCTGTAGACCAGACTAGCCTTGAACTCAGTGATCCAGCCTTGATATTAAAGGCATGAACCACCACCACCACCTGGCTATGGGATGAGTTTAAAAAGAGATGGGATCTCATATATCCCAGGCTGGTCTCAAACTCACTATGTGGCCAAGGATAACCTTGAAAACCTGCTACTTCTGCCTCCACCTCCAGAGTGCTGGTGTCATCGACATGTGTCACCACACTCAGTGTGGGACCTGAACTAGGGCCTTGTGTATGTCAGGCAAGTGCACTCTGAGCTACACTCCCAGCATACAGATCTCTATTTAAATTTTAGTCTATTTAAACTTTTAGTCCTCTGTGTTGAAGGAGAACTCATAGAGGTCCTCCTGCCTCTACCTCTGGAGTGCTGGGATTAAAGGTATCCATTGCCACCGCCCAGTTGGAAAAGAGATTTTTATGTACACATATAGGTAGTCTTTAGTCCAGTACCAGGAACAGAAATATTTTCCAGCTTTTTAAAGAAATATTTGTTTTTATTTTATCAGCTGTAGAGTTGGCTTAGTGGTTAAGAGTGCTTGTTCTTGTAAAGGATCTGGGTTTGATTCCTACCACAAACATAGCAGTTCACAATCATCTATAACTCCATTTCCATGATGCACATGGTACACAGACATCACATTCAAGCAAAAAATTCATAGATATAAAGTAAATGCACCTAAAAAATGATTTATTTTTATTTTGTGTGTGTGAGTATCTGCCTGCATGTATGTCCGTGCACCATGTGCATGCCTGGTGACTATGGAAGCCAGAAGAGGATGTTGGATCCTGTGCTGGCTAGTTTACTGTCAACCTGACACAGGCTGGAGTCACTGGAGAGGTGGGAACCTCAATTGAAAAATGCCTCCATAAAATCCAGCTGTGGGCAAGCCTCTAGGGTATTTTCCTAATTAGCAATGGTGGGGGAGGACCCAGCCAATTGTGGGGTGGTGCCATCCCTGGTGGGTGGTTCTAAGTTCTATAAGAAAGCAGGCTGAGCAATCCATGATACACAAGCTAGTAAACAGCACTCTTTCATAGCATCTGCATCATCAGCTCCTGCCTCTAGGTTCCTGCCCTGACTTCCTTCATTGATATACCATGATGTGGAAGTATAAGCCAATAAACCTTTTCCTTCCTAAGTTGCTTTTGGTCATGGTGTTTCATTATACTACTCCTAACTAAGACAGATCCCCTGGAACTAGAGTTATAGACAGTTGTGAGCTGCCATATGAGTTCTGGGAACTGAACCTGGGTCCTCTGCAAGAGCAGCAAATGCTCTTAACTGCTGAACTCTCTCTCTAATTCCCATTTTCCAACTTCTAAAAATTTACTTAATTCTACAGACAAAATGACTTAAAAATCTTTTATTTAGCAGTAATTGTAAATTTAGATCAGAATTATCCAGGTAGCACTCACAGCACTCAGGATGCCTCCCTAGATGTGTTATTGAGGATTTGCCTCACTTACTTTGATTATATGTCTGCACCTCAATTTTTTTTTTTGAATCATTGCTCTCATAAACCATGGCCCTTCATCCTTTTGCATTTTCTAAGAATAAAAATATTTTGTTGGGAGCTGGAGATTGAGCTCAGTCTGTAGAGTGCTGGCCAAACACCTACAAAGCCTCAGGTTTAAACACTAGTAACATACTAAATCAGGTATGTGATGGTGCACATGTCTGTAATCCCAGCAATTGCATGGCAAAGGCAGAGGAATCAGAAGTTCATGGCTATATAGTGAATTCAAGGCAATAAATAGGATATGTGAAATGTGGGATACATGAAATCCTGTCTCAATAAAAAGCTGGAGAGATTGTTCGGTTGATAAAGTGCTTGCTCCACAAACATGAGGGCCAGAGTTTAATTTTGCACCCCCAGAACCCTTATACAAAACCCTAGTCCTTGTGCCTATAGTACCAGTACTGAGAGGATGCCTGGGGCTTGCTGGGTACCAGTCTGGTGCTACCAGTGAGCTCCAGGTTTAGAGAGAGAACCTGTCTCAAAGAATAAGGTGGGGAGTCAGAGGAAGATACCAGACATAGAGACCTCTGGTGTCTACATTTATACACACATGTGGTATGCCCACCTGTGCGTGCGTGCTTTAGGATAGTTATATAGCACCATTACCAGTTTCAGTATAGTTAACCTTCATACCATGTACTGTCTGTTTCAGTTTTATTAGTTTACCCAGCAGTGTTCCTTACTTATAGTCTGTTTATTTCCTTTTGTATGGAATTCATTCTGAGATTTGTGTGTTGTTTAGTTGTCATTTCTGATTTACTTTAAACATTTTTTTAGATTTATTTTTATTTTGTGTATGGTTATTTTGCCTCCATGTATGTCTGTGTACCATGAAGAGAGCATTGGGTCTCTTGAAACTTGAGTTAAAGACAACTGTTAGCCATCATGTGGGTACTGAGAATCGAACTCAGGTCCTCAGGTGCTTTTAACCAAATATTATTATTATTATTATTATTATTATTATTATTATTATTATTATTAAACAGTCATTTATTTTGGGTAGATGTATGGTACTGAGGGGTTTGAACCTGTAGCCTTGTGCATGCGAGGCAAGTGCTCTGCCACTGAGCTGTATCTCTAGCCACTTAACCAAATATTATGTAATTGAACTGATCTAACAAACTGTGGCTATTTTAAATTAAGATCAGCTGACACCATTATCACTTACCTGTTTTTTTTTTTTTTTAAGTTTTCGAGACAGGGTTTCTCTGTGTAGCCTTGGCTGTCCTGGAACTCACTCTGTAAACCAGGCTGGCCTTGAACTCATAGAGATCCACCTGCCTCTGCCTCCTGAGTGCATGCACCACCATTGCCTGATTTTTCTTTGTTCTTATATAATTTCTTTTTATTTATGTATGTACTTACTTTTTTTTTTTTTTTAGTCTTTTATATGTTTGGGTGTTTTGCCTACATGTGTGTCTGTACACCATGTGAATATAGTGCCCTCAGAGTCAAGAAGAGGGTGTTGGATCCTCTGGGACTGGAGTTACAGACAGTTTGAGTTGCCATGTGGGTGCTGGGAATTGAAGCCAAGTTCTCTGCAAGAATAACCAGTGCTTTTAACCACTGAGCCATCTCTTCGGTCCCCAACTTACAGTTTTTGAGGCAGGGTCTCATGCTGCCCAAAGTGGCCTTGAACTCTTGATCCATCTGCCTTCCATGCTAGGCTTCAGCGTGTATACTGACCCCTGAGCCTGGCTCATAAAGTCTTTAAAAAGTAGGCTAGTGAGGTTTTTGCTATGCCTTTTCAAGTAGGAAAAATGGAGACCGTCCTTGCTTACAGTTGAGAAATTTTTCTTTGGTGCTTTATGGTATATAATTTATGTATTTGGTATAGGTTAAATATTTTATAACCTATTTTTAATGACAGGTAGCCCTTTTCTATAGTTATAGCAGGTACTCACTGACTTATGAGAATCTAATGACAATTGGTTTGAGTATTAACAAAAGTGATACTGGGAGCTAAAGAGATGATGGGTCAGTTGGTAGGAATTGCTGTTCTTATGAGCTTCCCAGCTCCCACGTGAGATGGTACAGACACCTGCAACTCCAGCTCCAGGTGATCTTCTAGCCTCTCCAAGGCACCATCCACTCACATGGGACGTATTCATATATGCAGAACTCACACAAAAATAAATCGTTTTTTAAAAATTGTTATCTTGTTTGAAAAGAACAGTTTAAAAAATCATTACAGGGTCTCATTTGTAGTATCTTTGTAATAAAGTCTAATTTTGAAAACTGAAAAATGGATAATGTGAGCTTAGCTCTAGAGCTCTCCTGATTGACAGTTGTCTCGCATTTCTTGTTCCTGAGAATTTATGTTTGAGTTCATTGTGATTACTGGTATAAACAGTAGTTCATACAGTCACACATAAATGTAGTGGTTTAATTCCCGACCTGCTCAGTTGCTGCTTTTGCAGCTTGCAGCTCGTTCTGAAACAAATCTCAGGACTAGCCGTCTTGACTTCTTGAGCCTCAGCTGCATTGCACTGTCAGTTGTTTTTATAATTAGATTATTGGCCACAGGGGAAACAGGCAAGAGAATTTGGACCATTGACGCAGCTCTTCTGGTGCTGAAAAACACTAGAAGATGTGTGCTGTAGTTGATATTGCACATAGCATTTGTTCTTTTTTACCAAAACTTTCCCAAGATTTTGTTTTGTGAGGAAACACTGTTTGTTCTGTGGGGTTTGTATTGTCTAGATTCAGCTTGTTGCTTCTTGGTGGATCAATGCATCATTTGTGTTCCTTGTAAATTGCTGGAGGAAAGGGACTTTTGAATCCAGTTGGATGAGGGTGTTCTCTGCTGTCATATGCCTACCACATTGTGGTTGCCATTATTATACTGCCTGCATTTTATTAAATTGTTACCTTCTGGTCCATTTCCTGATTCTGATATTAATAAGTAAGGAGCTTCTCCATTATTTGGGAATTTGTTTAGTTCTTACAAATTTGATTCATTTGTATGTGGTACTAAGACTCAAACCCAAGACATTGTGCTTGCTGTGCAGGCATTCTACTATTGAGCTAGGCCCGAACTCCACAATCTTCTTTTTTTTTTTTTTTTTTTTTTTTAATTTTGAGGGTCTCATGATATCCAAGGTTGCCTTGAATTCATGATCCTTCTGTTTTAGTCTCCAAAATGCTCAATAGGATTGCTATTGTATGTTACCACACCAGGCCCAAACTAACCTATTTATTTATTATGATTTTTGAGACAGGGTCTTGCTGTGTAGACTGGGTTGGCGTCAAACTCACAGAGCTCTGTCTGACTCTACCTCCAGAGTGCTGAGGTTAAAGGCTTTCACAGCCACACCAACCCAAACTTCATTAATTAATTTTTATTATTCTATTTTATTTTTTTGAGTCAGGGGCTCTTTGTAGTCCTGGCTGTCCTGGAACTTGCTCTGTAAACCAGGCTGGCCTCAAACACAGAGGTCCATCTGCCTCTGCCTCCTGAGTGCTGAGATTAAAGGCAGTGTGCCACCACCACCAACTGAGGAATTGATCTTATTTCTAACAAATCTCACAGGTATTTCAAGAGCCAGCAGAAGAAGAACGAGATGGTAGAAAGAAGAAATATCCTAGTCCCCAGAAGAGTCGTTCAGAATCCAGTGAACGAAGGTTTGTATTTGTCTCTGAATAGTAAGTTACTGAAAGCCACTTTAGCATGCAAAGTTAGTTGCATAGCATTTAGGGTCTGTGTCCCAGTGCCCTCTCTAAAGCACCGAGGGTGAGAGTGTTTGCCTTCTTTCTATTCTGTCTTTTGCTGTTGTCTCAGCTTCTGTGTCTGAAAAACAGTCATTATTTGCTTTCCCCAAGAGCACAGGGGTGGGAGCAGTCTCCTCAGAGAATTATAGTGAAATGTTCCATTTGTTTAGGGGTGCTCTGTATTAAAATTATCCTCCATGCTAGCATATGCCAAAAGGGGTACAGTTTGGCAGATGTTCACCTTTGATCACAAAGTGCTCTTGGTTTAGGAAGACTTGTTTTGAGCCTTTCCCACTTTCTCCTTCTGATTTCTATCTTCTCCCTCACTTTCCCTCATACTTTGGGTTCACCTCTTCTTTTTCATTTCTCCCTACCTGTGTACTTGAAGTGGAAAACCCTTCCCCCTTTTAATAATGGTTAGAAGAATTAGTAGTAGTCTTGAGGCATTCTAAAATAGACATTATGAATTGTGGTGACTTAAAGAGAGGTTTTTATTCTCTGGACTTGTGCACAGATCTCATTTCTCGAGTCTCCGTATGGCTTTTATATCTGTGTATTATAGGACACGTGAGAAGAAAAGAGAAGATGGCAAGTGGAGAGATTATGAGCGATACTACGAGCGGAACGAGCTGTACCGTGAGAAGTATGACTGGCGAAGGGGCAGGAGCAAGAGCCGGAGTAAGAGCCGAGGCTTGAGTCGGAGTAGAAGCCGAAGCAGGGGCCGCAGCAAAGACCGAGATCCAAACAGGAACGTCGGTGAGTAGGCGACAGCCCCGGCTGGGAGAAATGGGAAAACTGGAATTGTCTCCCGAAGCTGGATATTGATCTTTTTACAGAGACAGTGCTAATCTTGAATACCCTTGGAGTTAAGGCAGTTTTTTTAGAAGTTATTCTAAGTTGTTATAGCATACATCAAGATTTAAATTGTTTTTATAATTGATAAAAATGTGTTTTTAATTAGTGACAACAGCACTTGAGTAAAAAGGTTGCCGCCTTTTGTTTGTTTGTTTTTTTGTTTTGTTTTGTTTTCCCCGGAAGTAATTGAATTGACTTGCTATGAGGTTGCCCAATGTTCATAAAAAGAAAAATCCTAAAATGCCAGTGGAAAACCTGACTGAAATTCTGTCAGTGTACTTGTTGATAGTGTAAAATTGTTTTTCACAAGTCTGTTGAGATATGCCGAGGTGGCGATGTTCCTGCTTTTAGAATATACTGCTAGTGAATGTGTTAAGCTGTAGATCTCTCAGTAAGCGTAGGCTACTGTTCTCAGCATTGCTGTTCTGAGACAAGAAGTGTAGCTTAAGCATGTAAATATGTGACCTCTCTTTGTTTCTTTGTCTCTAAAATAGAGCACAGGGAAAGATCAAAGTTTAAGAGTGAAAGAAACGACCTGGAGAGCTCCTATGTGCCCGTGTCTGCTCCACCTCCAAACTCTTGTGAGCAGTACTCCTCTGGGGCACAGTCTATTCCCAGCACTGTCACTGTGATTGCACCTGCTCACCATTCTGAAAACACCACCGAGAGCTGGTCTAATTACTATAACAATCATAGCTCTTCCAACTCTTTTGGTCGAAATCCACCACCAAAGAGGCGCTGCAGAGATTATGATGGTAAAGACTGCCTTCTCTTTTGTCTGTGCTATTCCCAGCTAGGAAAACAAGTGTTGCAGATACTACATGAGTGCTCCCCAGCAACCTGCCTTACTTTTTTATGTGAATACTAGTGTTTTCTTTTTCTTCATACACCATGTAATGTTTTTTCACTTACAGTTTCCTGAAAATACCCCATACTGACATGTAAAGAACCGCAATTGTTTTTTGAGGCTCTTACTTAGTATTCTATCATAAATATGCACTTAGTCCTTTCCGGCATTTTCAGTTATAAACAGTTCTACAATAAATAGCCTTGTCTTGTATACCTTGCCTACTGGAAATTTAATGTTAAAATATTGTTTAAATTGATGCATACTATTCATGCTTATAGTATACAGCATGATTTCAGTCATGTATACCGTATGTAGTAATCAAATCAGGGTAACTAGCATGTTTATAACCGCAAACCTATTTTTTGGTGTTGGGAATGTTCATGATCTTTTCTACCAACTATTTTAAAACAACTGTCAACTATAGTTATTTTATTATATTCTAGAACATTACCTATCTTCTATCTACTTGAGTATTTTAAATTTAAACCATATATAGCAAGAATGGTTGCTTTAAAAAATATTATGAAATAGATCATTGAAATGAAATTATTAGTTCAAGGCTTATTCTTTCCTATCAAACCTTTGATAAATGGATATTTGGTAAAATACCTAGTTTTTATTGTTTAAAAAAAAATTTTTTTTTTTTTTTTAAATGAGTCTTATTATGTAGCTCAGGCTTGCCTCAAATGTGCATGTAACTCAGGCTGGCCTCAAACTTGAAATCCTCCTGCCTCAGCCTCAAGAGTGCTAGGATTACAGGAGTCACCACCACACCTGTTTCTTATGAAAATTTAGCAACTTGGTTAATCTAATAGTAGCTACTTAGTATCCTGTTTGTCCCTGCTGTTGTTAAATTTCAATACGTCATATTCTCATAGAGAATATAGAATATGCTTGCCTCTACCTCAAGGTTATGTGGTTACTAACAGGCGAGCCCTAAGGAGATTTTCCACTTCTTAGAAAAAAACTTCAATGTAAATTAGGATGTTGAGTTTTCTGGAATTTGTTTTATTCTTTTAACTCTAAGTAGATCGTAATAAGGTTTTTGTTTTTGTTTCTTTAATTTTAATTCTTACAGAAAGAGGATTTTGTGTACTTGGTGACCTTTGTCAGTTTGATCATGGAAATGATCCTCTAGTTGTTGATGAAGTTGCTCTGCCAAGTATGATTCCTTTCCCACCCCCTCCTCCTGGGCTTCCTCCTCCACCACCTCCCGGAATGTTAATGCCTCCAATGCCAGGCCCAGGCCCAGGCCCTGGTCCTGGCCCTGGTCCTGGTCCCGGCCCAGGCCCAGGCCCTGGCCATAGTATGAGACTTCCTGTTCCTCAAGGACATGGTCAGCCTCCACCTTCTGTTGTGCTTCCCATACCAAGTAAGTATGTGTCGGTTGAATCTTGTTTTGTTGATGAGTTGTATTTAGAAGAACCTCACCCCTTTTGCTAACTTTAAAATGTTTGAAAAACAGTAATGGAATTTAAAATAGTCTTCCAAAGTTAAGATGTTCTTACTTTCTGCCATTCTTTACTATACCTGCAGTGTGCCCTTTGTCTGTAGTAGCCTACCTTGTATTGATCTGGAGACGAAACCTTGTTAGTATCTTAAGATGTTAGCAAAGAAACATGCTGGGAGGTTTGTGGATTTTCTTAGTACTTAAAGAAAATCTCTTCAAGAATATTAAAATAACTTGAGATTGTTTAAATTATAGACTCTTTAGAAGATGAATACTAACTTAGGCAGTATTTGTCTAATTGGCCTCAGTGATTATCTATTCAGTCAACTTTGATTTAACTCTGTCCTCATAGTGTTTTGGGTTGATTTGTTTTTGTGGGAGTAAATTCTGAATACCATGTCATTCTAACTGTGTGTATTCCCATGTGGATTTCTTTACTGAAAAAGACTTTATTTGTGTGTGTGTGTGTGTGTTTTTAAATTGCATTTATTGTATCCACCCAATCAAGAGTAAGATGTGTTTAAAAATGGCCATTTAAGGGCCTGGGGAGGTGGCTCAAGTCAGTAAGGGTGCTTGCTGTGCAAACTTAAGGATCTGAGTTCAAATCCCTGGTGTTGACATTAAAAGCTAGACATGGCTGTGTGCCTATAGCCCATCTCTGAGGGGGTAGGGTAAAGACAGGAGGATTGCTGGGGTTGTTGTCTGCCAGTCTAGCTGTGGGTTCAGTGAGAGTCTAGAGGGAATAATGTGGCGAGTAATAGAGCAGGACATTTGACATCCTTCTCTGACCTCTGTACACATGATGGGTGTGTGTGTGCCTTAGTACCTCCCACACAAACTTATTAGCGGTATTAGTGGTTGCTGGCTGGCTATGGTGACACACTCCTGTTATGCAGCACTCTGGAGGCTGAGCAGACAGTCGAGGTAAGGTTTTGAGTATAGCAAGAACAGGGATAAGACTAAATTTTTAAAATTCAATTGGAAAAGCTTACAGAATGAATTATTAACATACATGTTAATGGTCTAAGAAAATATCTACTGACATTTAACATTGCATTATTAAAGAATAGCAAATTGTTATCTTAAAAACTATTGCAATTTAAGCAATATTTCTCTGTTCCTGATTCTAGGGATAGAACTTAGGGCTTCACTTGTGCCTAAGCAAGTACTCCCCACTCAGGTTTACTCTCAGCCCCTTTCGATTTATTTTGCATCAGGGTCTCAACTAAGCTGCCCAGATTGCCTTTGAACTAACTTTAGTTCAGGCAGGCTTTGTGTAGCAGGGATTACAGGCCTGCATCATCTGGTTCTCTCTGTCTTTTTCTTCTCCCAGTTCTGGGGATTGAACCCTGTTCTTTATACATTTTGGGCAAACTGTCAACCTCTGAGCTATATCCCCAGCACTATTTTTCTTTTTTTAAAACTACTTTATTTTAGAGCAGTGGTATAGCTCAGTACCGCAATGCTTGACTGTGACTTATGTGTTCCTGATTTTTTTTTTTTTTTGGTTTTTCGAGACAGGGTTTCTCTGTGTAGCTTTGCGCCTTTCCTGGAGCTCACTTGGTAGCCCAGGCTGGCCTCGAACTCACAGAGATCCGCCTGCCTCTGCCTCCCGAGTGCTGGGATTAAAGGCATGCGCCACCAACGCCCGGCTGTGTTCCTGATTTTTGTCCCCAGTGCCAAAACTATAACCAAAACAGTTAGGAAAAATAATGTAGCACAATCCTAACTGTGTATCCATTGCTGAGTTTCCCTGTAGTGAAGTCTACAGCACATTAAAGTTGGTAACAAAAGGGCTGGCGGTCTGACTCAGCAGGGAAAGGTGCTTGCTGTGGAAGCCTGGATGTCCAAGTTCAGGAGAGAACTGACTCCATAGATTTGTCTTCTGACTGCCACATGCACACTATGGCTAACCTCCCTTCCACTAATAATAATAGTAATAACACTAATCATAAAATGTGCCATGAGATGGCTCAGCAGATCAAGGAGCTTGCCACCTAGCCCAATGACCTGAGTTTGATCCTTGGTATCCATATGGCAGAAGGAGAGAACCAACTCCCTCAGCATGTCCCCTGACCTCTACATGTATTCTGTAGCATGTACAAAATACATTTTTAAAAGTTGGTAATAATACACAAGGATTTAATATATAGATTTTTTTTTTCAACTTTGCTTTGTGGGATTGATGGTGCTGGGGATCACACCTTGCAGGGTTCTGCATATGCTTTCTGTCCTAGTTTTCCTTGTGCTGCTAGATAAAATAGTGACTGAACCTGGGGTTTGTTTCACTGTGGAGCTTACAATCAGTCCATCAGTGAGGGCAGCCAAGGCAGAACTGAAGCAGAGACAAAGGAGGAATGCTCAGTACTGGCTTGTTCAGCTACAATTCTTATACAGCCCAAGACCCAGAGTGGGCTGAGCATCCTGCTCAGTTAACAGTCAAGAAACTTCCCCATAGACATGCCTACAGACCAGTCTTCATTTGAGGTTCTCTCTTCCCAGGGGATTGGTTTGTGTTAAGTTGACAGAAACTAACCAGTACACTAGGCAAGCACTTTACCATTGAGCAACATCTCCAGCCCTTAACTTAGCAACTGTGAATATTAAATATTGATTGAAGGGGTCAAGAGATAGCTTAGCAGTTAAGAGCAGCTGTTGCTCTTCCAGAGGACCTGGGTTCAGTTCCCAGCACCCACATGGTGGCTCACAACCATTCATAACTAGTTCCAAGGGATCTGACACCCTCTCCTGCCTTTACAAACACCAAGAACAATTTTATGTGATGTATATACATGTGGGCAAAAATATTCATAATGCAAGTTAAATAAATGTTAAAAAGTAATACAAAAATATAGCATATAACTCAAGCTTAGGAAGAAAACACATTACTTCTACAATATATGTTGAAGTGATTTTATTCTCTTAAGCTTCTCTTTATTTACCTATTTTAAATTTAATTTGTTATTGGGGTACGGACAGTTGAACTCAGGGTCTTGCAAATGCCAGGCACCACTGAGCTCCGATCCTTACCACCCTTATTCCCCTATTTATTTATTTAGAAACGGGGGTCTTTAATTTCTTATCCTTCTGTCTCCACTTTTCAAGGGCTGCAATTGCAGACAAGTGCCATCATGCTGGGGATCCAGATCAAAGTTTTGTGCATGCTAAACAAGCACTCCACCAGCTGAACTACATTTCAAGCCTAGATCTCCACTTTTTTTTTTTGATGACAAAATTCTCTCTGTATAATCCTGGCTGGCCTAGAATTCCTATGTAGACCAGACTGGCCTTGAACTCACAGAGATCTGCCTGCTTCTGCCACTCAAGTGCTGGGGTTAAAGTCACAAACCATCATGGCCCAGCCTCACTATATCTTTGATACTTTCCATTGTCCTCACAACCACAGATTAATAAGTATGTTTATTGCCCACTTAATGCTTAAGCCATCTACTGCACCTCAAGTCCCTTCCTGCCATTCTCGTGTCTGCCTGCAGAGGTACCCAGCCCCACCTCCCTTCGTTTGTGATAAGCTTTGCCTCTTGGAGAACTAGGAACTGTCGTCAGGATTGTTAAGTCCGAATAAATTAGTATTAGTATCATGCTCTTACTACTAATTATTATTAATCCTGTACTTCTCACTCTTTTTTTGATTCTCTAGGACCTCCCATTTCACAGTCAAGCTTAATAAACAGCCGTGACCAGCCTGGGACAAGTGCAGTGCCCAATCTTGCACCAGTGGGAGCAAGACTACCTCCTCCTTTACCCCAGAACCTCCTTTATACAGTATCAGAAAGTAAGTAAATGTCACTTCAAGAAATTCTTAGATTTTTGCTTTTTTAATTAAACAGATCAGTTTTTCATACACAGGACAGATGATGGGCCCTAAGTGGAGTGCCACCTGCAATTATGGCTTTTGGGCCTTGTGGGACAGGGGGCAGGCTGTCTTTCTATGTTCTGACGAAGACCCTGTGTGTAGCTTCTGGGGATGCATCCTGTAAAGGATGGCAGTCCAGATTGGGTGGTGTACAGTTCCAGACCTTTAGTGTGAGCTGCTTTGAGTGTAACTTCCAGTCCCGTCATACAGTTCTGGTCCAAGGCTAGGGTCTTGGATTTTGGGCTGCAGCTCTGTGGTGTCATTTCTGCCTGGCCTGGTGTCAGCATGATGTTGTCTAGGACAGTCTGGGGATTTGAAGGGAGACAGACCAACCCAAAATGTGTTTTTGATGGGTTGTCAAGATGGTGGGTAAAGGCAGTTGCCACCAAACCTTAGGACCTGAGTTTGATCCCTGGGTCCCACATGGTGGAAGGAAAGAAAGGACTCTTTGCAAATTGTCTCTAATCTTCACACATGCATTGTGGCACTGTGTGAGTACACCAAAAATGCTATTGTCGCTGGCCATGGTGGTGCACACCTTTAATCCCAGCACTTGGGAGGCAGAGACAAGCGGATCTCTATGCGTTCGAAGCTACCCTGGCCTACAAAGCAAGTTCCAGGACATCAGGGCTCTTACACAGAGAAACCCTGTTGGAGGGATGGGGGGAGGGAAGCTTATTCTTTTTTTTTTTTGTTTTTGTTTTTTCAAGACAGGGTTTCTCTATGTAGCTTTGCACCTGTCCTGGATCTTGCTCTGTAGACCAGGCTGGCCTCGAACTCACAGAGATCTGCCTGCCTCTGCCTCCTGAGTGCTGAGATTAAAGGCATGCGCCACCACTGCCCGGCATAGAAAGCTTATTTTTGTGGGATGCGTAACTGTACAATTGTATTCATATTCACAAAGCAACTATGTCATTTGGCTGGGTGGGGAGAAGCAAGGAGCCCTCTGCTGCTGTACATTGGCAGTGTAGAGTCTCTTCATAGTGACTGCTGTAGTCACATTAAGCTTTTGCTAAAGGAATCTCTAAAACATGTGGCCTGTCTTCTAAGAAGTATACAAGAATCAGGTAAAATATGTCTTATTAGTTGAAGATAGAAAACATGTGAAGTGTAGTGTTTTAGCGCATTTTAAACATTCATGTTTAAAGTATTTCCTTTGATTTATACCTTTCTAAAAGCCAAATGCCTGGTTGATTTTGTTTTTGTTTTTTGAGACAAGATTTCTCTGTGTAGCCCTGGCTGTCCTGGAACTTGCCCCATAGACCAGGCTGGCCTCGAACTCAGAGATCCCTGCCCCTGCTTCCTGAGTGCTGGGATTAAAGGCATGTTCCAGCCTGGCTTGATTTTATACATACATATATACACATACATTTTTTAAAGTTATTTTTATATTTTATAAATACATACATATATATTTTTATACATACATACATACATATATATTTTTTAAAGTTATTTTTCAGAAATATGTTTTAAAAGTTAATTAAGCCAGGCATGATGGCATACTCCTGTAAATCCCAGTGCTGGGGAGGTAGAGGCAGGATGATCAAGAGTTCATGGCCAGTCTCAGCCACATAGCAAGTATGAGGCTGCCTTGGGCAACTCGAGCCACTGTCTCAAAAAACCAAAAACATTCAAAAAAGTGGCTATTTTACAGTGTCAGACTATGAGCTCTTCCTTTACAGAAATGATGGCATGTTCACTTTTTGTGTATCTGTTTGTATAAATTTGCTTTGCTTCGGAAGCGTGTCCTCATCTCTTCCATGTCGCAGAGGCAAGCAAGTAAAGTAGTCGGGCCTAGTTAAGATCCTGGTGCTTCACCTATTCTTTCTCATCTAGGCCAAGTTAATTAACTTCTCTGTTCCTCAGTTTCCTTTTCATTACTATTCCTCTGAAGAGAAATGAATTTGTTTGTATTCCTGTAAGGCATCTAACATGTTTTTGGCGTCTAGTAACCTATGAAGGATGTTACATTCTATGTAGTTTCTATTTTCTAGGCATATTTTAACCTCTGAGAATAATGCCTATTCTTAAATCTCGGCCTCTGCGCTTGTCCTTGTTGATGGGTTCAAGATCCAGCTACTCATATGGACATCATCGTATGAGTGACATATTGTTGCTGCACCACCCCCACCCCCCAATGATGGTGGGCTTCAACATGGGCCTCTAGCATGCAAGACAAGCTCAACCTTGCTTTGCTTCTTAAAAAACTTAGTTCATCCAAGTCCTTTTTCCTTTGAAGATTCTCTTTTGCTATATTTCCACCAGAACCTCTCCTTTTATTCACATTTGCCTCACTGCACATTTGGATCATTGGACACCATTATGCTTGTTTAAGCCCCTTCACCAAAGTGTGGCACATAATATTAGTTGAGTGAATAGCTATCCCTCAGGCTCTTGTCATGAGAACTCTTCTTAGTGAATCATCAGAGACTCCTATCTCAGGCTCTGACGCTGGCTGTGGTTTACTTCTTTCCTAATCCTTCTATACTGTTTTCCAACTTGCATAGTGCCTGTGCTCCTGCTGTGACTCAACTTGTCTTTTCTTCTTTCCTGCTTTATAATATATGCTTTCTCTTCTGCTTCAGGGGTCAAGTCTAAAAACTTGAGAAACATTCATCTTCTGTTTCAGATTCCTACATAACATACAAGCATTTGTGTCATAGCAGTGCATACTTACATATAGTCTGTTTGATTTTTTTTTCCATTTATGAATATAAATCAGAAATCTCTGACATTTTCTCTTGTCTCATGGTCGTCTGATTAATATCTTAACAGTGCAGGTTTGTTTTATTGTTGCTATCAGTGTTTTTACTTATGAGAAATATCAACTAGACATAAAAATGAGATTATTATAATGACGAGGTATGCGCAGTATAACAAAGATCCTTGTACCTGTTACCCAGCTTTAGTAGTGACCAGCGTGCCGGTTAACTCTTTCATCTTTTCTATATTAGTCAGCTGTGAACAGTTAAAAGTGACTTTTGTACTTATAAGCCAGCTGTGAACAGTTAAAAGTGGCTTTCATACTTATAAATATGAAAACCTGGATTTATTGCAGTCTATGGCAAATGGCAGAATTTTATATTGTTAAATTTAGTGTTGACTCATAGTAAAAATTCTGCTTCTTTTAAAAAAAAAATCTGGCAGTTATCCATTTGTTTTTATACCAAATTTTACATTGTGACACTATAAATACTCTGCTTGGTGTTATTGAGACAGGGTTTTTCTACATATCCCTGGCTGTCCTGGAACATACTATGTAGACCAAACTGGCCTTGAATTCAGAGATCTACCTGCTTTTACCTCCTGAGTTGTGGAATTAGAGCTATATGCTACCACACTCAGATGGTGTTATTTTTTAAAAATTTGGCAGTTGCCAGTAATCCCAGTGACATAGCTTAATATTCATAAAATATTTGTTCAGTGCTTACCATGTACTAGGCATTGTGGTAGATGCTAGAGAGTGAGATGTGTGAGATCATAGATCTCAGGTGACGTTTCGCTTGTGTCTTTAAAAGAAAGAGGATAATGTTTTAAAATAGAAATTCCAAACATTTGCTTTCCAGAGACTGGTAACAGACCTAAGACTATTAGGACAAATACAATTATCAACTTTTTTGTCAGAACAGAGGACTGCATAGGAAAATATCTAGTATCATTTTCATCTTAAAAATACATTTTATGCCAGGCAGTGGTGGTGTACTCCTTTTTAATCCCAGCACTTAGGAGGTAGAGGCAGGAGGTCCTCTGAATCTCAGGCCAGCCTGGTCTACAGAGAGAGTTCCAAGATAGCCAGGGATATACAGAGAAACCCTGTCTCAAAAACAAAACAAAACAAAAACAAAAACAAAAGCCCCCAAATTTAATACCCCCCCCCAAATCTTAGAATAAAATCAATCCTTTTAATAATTACCATTTTTGTCCCCAAACCAGTAAATGTGATAATTTCCCATTGGTATTTGTGTTTTACTACTTTATAGTCTTAGATATTATATCAGTATTTATAAAGAGAATTAATTTGTTGGCAAATAGAATATTAATATTGGATAAGTCACAGTTGTGTCATTAAAGCGACTTTGTGAATTTCCTTTCTTTCTTAAAAGCCTATAATTTGATTCTAAATACATAGGAGGAGCAGGGGAGTGGTTCAGTAAAGTGCTTACTGTGCAAGCCTGAGGCTCTGGGTAAGAGTCAGGGTGGGAGTGAGTGCCTGTGGCTCTAGTGCTGCAGGGGAGGAGGCAGAGGGGTTCCTGGAGCACATGATAGGTTCAGTGAAAGACAGTGTCTCAGAAAGAAGAGACAGGATGGGGATGTAGCTCAGTTGGTAGAGTGCTTGTCTACACTGAGTGAAGCCCTGGGTTCCAGTATCAGTACCACATAAAACCAGAGATGATGGCACATGCCTGTAATCTCTGCACTTATGAGGTAAAGGTAGGAGAATCAGGAAGTGAAGGCCATCCTTATTTACATAGTACATTTGTGGCCAACCAGACAATGAGACCCTGTATCATTTTTGTAAAGGATAAAAGGTAGAAAGCAAAGCAATATAGAAAGACATTGATGTCAGCATTGATGAAGACATGCATGTGCCCACTAAGCATTTAAAATACAGTTTCAGGGGCCCGATGAGATGGTTCAGTGGGTAAAGGGATGAGGTACTTGTCTCCAAGCTGGTGACCTAAGTTTGATTCTCAAGACCCATACATGCAGTGGGAAGAGAAAGCCAGTATAAATTGTCCTCTGATCTACATATATTTGCATGTACACACACACACACACACACACACACACACACACACACACACAATAAATGTTATACATTCTGTGATCATTGTCAGTACATTGGTCTGCAGTGGAAATCACATGTGTAAAAAAAAAAATGAAGGGGCTGGAGAAATGGCTTAGTGGTTAAGAGCACTGGCTGTTCTTCCAGAGGACCTGGGTTCAATTCCCAGCACCCACATGGCAGCTCACAACTGTCTGTAACTCCAGTTCTAGGGGATCTGGCACCCTCATATAGGCATACATGCAGGCAAAACACCAATGCACATAAAATAAAAATAAATACAATTTAAAAAAAATTGAAAATTGGAGATACATGGGGAGGTGGCCCAAATGGATAAAGTACTCACTGTACAGCTGTGAAAACTGGAGTTCAGATTCCCTGAACTGTTAAAGCCAGAATTGTGTGGTAGCACAATTCAGGTAGTGTATGCTCCTACAGTAAGAAGACAAGCAATTGACTGGACTCTTGAGGAACAGTTGGAGCACAGCATGAGACCCTGTACTAAACAAGGTGAGAAAGCAAAGACTGACACCCAAGGTTGTCCTCTGAGCTCCTCCCCACCTATACACCCAGTGGCACACAGTGCATTGACAAGCATACATAAACACAAAATATACACATAAAAAACCTTGAAGAATATAATAGTTTCAGTAACAGATTTTCAGTATCTTTTTATTTAGTTGATTTTAATGTTTTTTTTTCATTCTAAATACTGTCTTTGAGACATAAGTTGAGCCCTTAAAATTGTTCAAGTTTTCATTTGTAAATAATATAATTGGTAATTCTAAACAGTATAATTTGGTTTGTTCAAATAAAGAGCTTTATGTATATTTTTAGTGTATTGGGAAATTTGAGGGGTTGGAGATGGCTCCTTGGTTAAGAGCACTGATATTCTTTGAGCACCCACATGGCAGCTTACAACTGTCCATGACTCCAGGATATGCAACACCCTCTTCTGCCTTCCATAGATACCAGGCATGCGTCTAACCAACTCACAGCCACCTTTCTTAACGTTTGAATTGCATGTTGTCTGTGGTTTTAAAAGTACACATTGTATAAGCTTGTCCTTTAGTCTAGTTATTGGTTACATATACTAGGCAGATTTGTGCAGCATCGTCACTTTAAAGTCATCATACAGATTGGCATTACGTTTCTTTTGTTTTCTCTTGAGCATTGTGCCTCTTTGTTATTTTTCACAGAGAATTCTCTGTTGTAGGACATGATTAGAACTATTTTCAAATGATTGAGGATATATTAAATTGCTGTTGCAGTGTACTGATTGACTCTTTTAAAACAAATTTTGAAAGGATTGGTGTTAAATATGTAGTTACATCATCTGCTTTGCAGTGAGGTTTGTTATCTTTTTCTTCATACACGTGGACAGAGAAGCCTATTTCTTCTTACTACTATGAAATCAAGTGATTACTTTGTGGCCTGTCATCTGTGTGTTTTAAAAATCTAAAGGAATTGTACAACTTGTAAAGACATTTAGTCACATATTAAAAATTTTCTAACTTTGCTTTATTATGTCTTAAGGCCTTGTGGTATAAAATGTTAACTAAATCTTACAAATTTAAGTTTCATCTGTTGTCAGGGAATGGTACTAAATAGAAACCAAAGGAAGGTTTTATTCTGTGATACTTTGTAATTTTCTGATCCCATTGTTTAGAATTTGTGTCTGTATATGTACATACGTGTGTGTGCACATGCATGTGTGTTTGTGTCCCTCAATGTACTTTATTTTAAAACATGGCTCCTAAAATCCAGAATCATTTCCTATATCTAGTATTGATCTGTTTGCGTTTTTCATTTTTTTTCTTATCACCTTCTCTGTGGTGATAACAAATTTCCACTACCTTTTTAATTTTCTTCTAGTGAACATTTCTTATTCTTTGTGAGGCTATGGGTATGGTCGTTTGTTTTGTATTTCTTCCCCCCCCCCCCCGCGCGTTTTTAGATATGCCAGTATATTTTGTGCAGAGTTGACATTTTGTTTGTGATTAGAGTGGCATGTGCATGACAACCTTCATATCTGCACAGCTCGTCAAGTATCAGATTCTTTGTGAACTATATATAGCTCAGGGTGCCTTTCTGTGACTTGATTGGTTCATTGTTCAGCTTTAGGTAAAATTAGCATACATTTACTTCATTTAAGATTCAAAAAATAGAAAGCCAGGTGTGGTGTTGCATACCTGCAATCCCAGCACTTGGGCCGTGGAGGCAATAGGATCAGGAGTTCAATGTTAGCCTCAGCTGTGCACTGATTTGGAGGCAGGCATGTATTACACAGAACCCTTTCTCCAGAGACAGAGACAGAGAGAGAAGACATTCTAAAAGGCAGATTATGCAATGCTAATTTCTTTGTACCTTGATGCATCCTAACCAGTTGCATGTCTGTGCTTTCTTGAGATAGACTCTCAGTAATGTCTTTCTCTGCTACTTGTTCCTGTTGTTGTAATTTCTCTGTTCTTGGCTCACAGTCTCAGGAAGTACACCATTGCCTCAGAGAAGCAAGCTTGTGACTCTCAATCCCAGCTGCCCTCCTATTCTTTCCTCTGTAGGACAGCCCATGTATTCTCGTGAACATGGTGCTGCTGCATCTGAGCGACTTCAGTTGGGGACACCGCCTCCTCTGTTGGCAGCTCGTTTGGTGCCACCTCGAAACCTCATGGGATCCTCCATTGGGTATCATACCTCAGTCTCCAGCCCCACCCCTCTGGTCCCAGGTAAGCTTTGCTTCAGATGGCCATCCACCTCACTGACCATTTATATCTTAAACTGGTCGGCCTAACAGATGACCTGGCACTCTGACCTGTCCAAAGTTCCCATTAAAACTCTTAGGTAGAGTTTTTCTGTTTCTCTGCTTCTGTGGTTTGTCCCTAGTGGTTGTTGATGATTAGGCCCTCTGTGTGTGTCCGTCATCTCTGTTGTCCTGTATATTTACATTCAGTGCCTTGGCAACAGTCACATCTTCCTTGAGATAGATAGGAAGATGGTATCTGCTTGAATATTTTCTAGTTAATTACTTATATATTATGAGAAAAACTAGGGTAATTTTTCTTTGAAATAAAACTGCATTTCTGGTTTCTTGCTGGTGGTAGATAAATATAGTTTCTCCCTTCTACTCCTTGTTGTATGGACAGATTGCTCATAATGAATGTAGTGTTTTTGAAAGTTATTTCACCCTATTGACATGTGTTTTGAAGATTTGTGCTATGCTTTGTTGGTATCTTGTTAGTCTCTTTATTTAAACTGATGTTTTCCTCACTTTGCCTTTAGATTCTAGTTTATAACCAAAGGACTTTTTAAAAAACAAAAAAGGGTCACTACATAGCCCAAGTTGGCCTTGAACTTGGAATCAAGATTACTAGGTTTGCAGGTGTGTGCCACTATGCCTGGCCTGACTGCAGAACCATGACATTTATTGGGGCTCTGTGTACCTAGGGGTCATAGAACAAGATCATTTGATTGTGTAAATTCCGAACCTTTTTGTGGCCTCAGCTGTAGGAGAGTTTCTGTTGCTACTAGGCAATAATTGAAAACTTTGGACCATACTTTGTTGATTTGCTTAAAAGTTGAAATAGTGTTTATTTTGTTAATTTTTAGAGTTGGCATGTGTCTTAGGTAGGGTTACTGTTGCTGTGATGAAACACCGTGACCAAAGAAACTTGGGAAGGAAAGGGTTTATTTGGCTTATGCTTCCTCATCACAGTCATATCATCAAAGGAAGTCAGGACAGGAACTTAAGCAGGGCAGGAACCTGTAGGCAGGAGCTGATGCAGAGGCCATGGTGGAGTGCTGTTTACTGGTTTGCTCCTCATGGCTTGCTCAGCCTGCTTTCTTATAGAACCAGAACCAGCCGAAGGATGGTACCGCCCACAATGGTCTGGGTCCTCCCCCATCAACCACTAATTAAGAAAATGCCTTATAGCTGGATCTTATGAAGGCATTTTATCAATTGAGGTTCCCTTCTTTCAGATAACTCTAGCTTGTTGACATAAAACTAGCCAGGACAGCATAACTGTGGAATTTGGTATTTTACATATCATCCTCAAACTATTGCTTAGATATTTAACATACTTAAATTTAATAGATAGGATATACTCCACTAAAGCACATGTTTCTCTTGATAAGTAATAATTCTGTCTAGTTGTCTTAAACAAGCAAAAAATTAAGGGCATGGATCATTCAGCATAACACTTGCCTCCAGATCGTGAGGAGCTAAGTCTGAATCCCCAGCACCCACATAAAAAAGTGGGCATGGTGACATATACCTATCATTCTAACACTAGAGAGGGAACTCCTGGGTTTGTTGGCCAGCCACTGTAGCTGAACATTCAATGAGAGACTTTATCTCAGGAAGTAAGATGGGAAGGGATTGAGAAGAACACTGAGATTGACCTCTGTCTTCCACATGCGTGTGCACACATGTACTAGTCTGTACACAGAGAAACAAAAAGTTGTAAGGAAGGACTTAGAGCAGGAGCTGACGAGATTCAGTATGATGTCCAAGAATGCTCTGGCAGATTAACTGTATGGATAGTGCACTGAGATGGAGTTTGGTTGTATTAAGGCATTATCAGAAAGCTTTAGGCTAAATATAAGCCTTGAGAATGAATGTAAACCCTGTAATAGGAGCATCAGTGTTATAGTAATTTATTAATTTTCCTTAGCCGTTCTCTGATGAGGGATGACAGACCACAATGGTGACTAATTTTCAAGATCATTTATCGTCTTATTATAGGGAATAGTTTTTAATCTACTGATGTTCTGTACCACACCGTGAACTGTTTTCAAAAGTGGAAGGAAAGAAAATGAGGGGATATGTGGGTGAGAAGCAGCATTGGCCAGCAGTTCTAGTTCTGATGCCATTGTCTCAATCGGTTGTCCCTTAGTGGCATTTAATTGTTCTAACCTTGGAGTTGGTGTTTTGTGCAGGGAGAGAATTTGTTCATGGAACCTGAAGTTGGGGAGGAAATATAGTATTCAGGGCAAGGTTTAATCTAAGTAGATAGAGGCTGCAGAGTCATGCTTTTAGAATTCAGGAAGTTCCTAAGGGGGATTGTTCATTTTAAGAATTTATTTTATTTTATTTGAGACAGAGTCTCACTATATCACTCTTGCTGGCCTGGAACTTAACCGTGTTGATCAGGTTGGTCTCAGACTTACAAAGATCCACTTGGTCCTACCTCCCAAGTGCTGATATTAAATGTGTGTATTCCCACACCTGGCTTATTTTATTATTTTTTAATTGTGTGTGTATATGTCTGGGTGTGGGTATATGCAAGTGAGTACAGGTGCTCACCCCACCCAGAAGAGGGTGTTGGATCCTTTGGAGATGGAGTTGTTCACATGTGGTTATGAACCAATCCATGTAAGTGCTGAGAACCCAATTTGGGTCTTCTGCAAGAATAGTATGCTCTCTTATCCACTGAGCTATCTCTAGCAAGTGGATCATTTATGAGCTTATACTCTGTATCATATAAGTGGCAACCATTAGTAAAGATCTGAATGAACTTGATCGTGTAGCTTGAACTTCATATGAATCATTAAACACATTTTCCATTAAGAACAAAAGGGAAAAAACACAAGAACTTCTGAATCATAACTATGAAAAACAGTGTCTTCACATCTGTCTTACTCTGATTTGATGTAGAGTGAAGGGGTTATGTGCCATTTGGGTTCTCTGTCATTTCTTTCAGAATTGCTTTTAACACTAATAAAATAGTTACTTAGGGTTAGAATTTTTTAAATGATTTTTTGTTTTAGAAAAAAGTATAAGAAATAAAAGTACATTGATGAATAATAGGGTGGTAATAATAGGGTGGTATTAAGATAATTATGAATACCTACTTTTTTTTTTTTTTTTTTTTTTTTGGTTTTTTGAGACAGGGTTT
>CABHPQ010002527.1:43520-71411 GCA_902168405.1 Peromyscus aztecus
TTTTTGGTTTTTTGAGACAGGGTTTCTCTGTGTAGTTTTGGTGCCTGTCCTGGATCTCACTCTGTAGACCAGGCTGGCCTCGAACTCACAGAGATCTGCCTGGCTGTGCCTCCCGAGTACTGGGATTAAAGGTGTGAGCCACCACCGCCCGACTACCTACCTCTTTTATTTGAAATATGCTTTGGATAGGAAACCAGCTATTCTTTTTTCATCTTAAAAAATAAATTTATTTGTTGATTACAGAAATACCTAGAAATTGAGACACAAAACTCAATAATCTTTGAATGAACAGTGTGTTCATGTATGTGAAAACTGGTGATGAAAATATGTATTGTTATTAGACTAAGTGATTGGTATACAGGGCAGACATGACTGAGTGGATTGAGGAGTAAACTTCACTGTTTGAATTTGAATGCTTGTATGTTTGTGATAGTAGTACTGTTTTCTTTTACTCGTAAAAGGAGTATCTGGTAGAGCTCAAAGAGAAGTGTATACGGTTTGATGTCATTATGTTTTTTTGAAGAACACATAACTTGAACAGCTCTTTATTTTTAGTGGCAAGGGAATAGTTTGAGCACTCTCTGATTTTCTAAGTGTTTTTCTTCAGATACATATGAACCAGATGGTTATAACCCTGAAGCTCCTAGTATCACCAGTTCTGGCAGATCACAGTACAGACAGTTCTTTTCAAGAGCACAGACACAGCGCCCCAACCTGATTGGCCTCACATCTGGAGATATGGATGCAAATCCAAGAGGTGAGAATGCCCTTTTCTGATGATAAACGCTATGCAGCAGTTCATCAATAGCTAATAACCTTTGTGTTTCTGCTCTTACTTGAGGAAATCAGACTACTTAAACTTTTTAAAGATATCTTATAATTATCTCAATAGTTTTATAATAACTTCACTTCTAAATTTTATTTTAATGGTATAGTTAGAATATATTTCTTTTTAGACACAGAAAACAGTAATACTTTTTAATCGCTTTTTTGGATAGGACTTCAGAGCATTTTAGCTGTGTGCTGGGCACAGCACTAGAGTTTAGATACAAGAAGGTGAGATGATTCTTCCCTTTCCTTCAAAGAACTGATCAAAGGTGTATTCTGTATTTTGAGATCTGTAGCTTCAAACCAATAATGTTACAAGCCTAAACACTGCAAGTAAGTTAGCATTTTATCAATTTACTCCTTAAGATTACAGCCATATACTCTAGCCCAGTGGCACATATTTTTTATCTGTGTGGAGGCGGGAGGACCAGGACCGAAGATTATCTTTATCTATATAGCAGGTTCAAAGCCAGCCTGGGCCACATGGACCCTGTCTAAAAACAGAAAATAAACAAACAAAACCCCCCAAAATTACATCTATCAGGATCTGCTTCAAAGTTTTTAAGTCACAGACCTTAAAAAGTCAGGCCATGACAGTTGTGGTGGTACATGCTTTTAATCCCAACACTCAGGAGGCAGAGACAGGTAGATCTCTGTGAGTTGTAGGCCAGCCTAGTTATTATTTTTTTTAATAAAGATTTATTTATGTAGATGAGTGCTCTATCTGCATGTATTCCTGCATGGCAGAAGAGGGCACCAAATCCTATTATAATGATTGTGAGCCACACACGTAGTTGCTGGGATTTGAACTCAGGTCCTCTAGAAGAGCAGCCAGTGCTCTTAACCACTGAGCCATCTCTCCAACCCAGCCTAGTTATATAGTAAGTTACAGGCCAACCAGGGCTACAAAGTCAAACCCTGTCTCAAGCTGCCCCACAAATCAAGCTAAGATTCAATAGAAGCATATACCTTTAATGTGAGTTCATTCCCCTCCTCGCTAGTATGTTAATTTGTATTTAAGATAGGGTCCCATATAAACACATAGCTAGGTGTTATCTGACACCTGTAATCCCAGTCAGTGCTCAGCAGGCTGAGGCAGAAGATTGCTTGAGATCCAGGCTAGTGTGGGCTACAGAATGAGACCCAATCTCAAAATAAAGAAAACAAGAACTGTAGAGATGGCTCAGAAGTTAAGAACACTGGCTACTCTTCCAGAGGACCTGAGTTCAATTTCCAGCACTCACATGGCAGCTCACAACTGTCTATAAATCTAGTTCCAGGGGATCTGGTACCCTCACACAGACATAACATGTAGGCAAAACATTAATGCACATAAAATAAAAAAATTGTTAAAAAAATGACAACAAAATAATATGGTAATATTGCATATAAGAAAATCAAGATTCTTTGTGATGTGGTGAACATTTTGTTGAACCATGACAGGAGTAGATAATATCTCTAATACTGTTTGACCCCTTATCAAAGACAGTAATTGTTATATATTTATATTGTTAAGTAGGTAAATTTATGGTACTACCTGTAAAATAAATGTCTTACTCTTCAGACATCTTTTTCCAGTAACTTTCTTGTATTCATTGATGATCTGTGCTTGAGTTAATTGTCACATTGGACTGCCTTTGAGGTTTTTTTTTTTTTTTTTTTTTTTTTTTGAGGAATGGTATTGGAGCTACTTTATTTAAAGAATTGTTTTTTAACACATCTAGTTTATCAGACTGCAAAATTTCAAAATCTGGCACCTGCAGAAGTGTGATTTGTGTTTTTAGAGCCTTTGAGGTTTTAAGCTTGCATTTTAATTTTTTGAACTTAAAGAACAGAGACATTTGTAGGTTTCTTGCTGATAGACATTTCTAAGAATGAAGTGATAGGCATGACATAGTTGTGCATGTCTCTAACCCCAGCCCTTGGGAAGCTGACCCAGGAGGTCGGTGATCTTGTCTTCAAATGAAACAGAAATAGAAAATGGTACTAGATGAATGCTGTCCACAGGACTTCTTAGCTCTAAACTAAATAATCCAGTCATTTGGTGTTTTCCCAGATTATAGTAATGGGAATTTTTGTTTTCAACAGCTGCTAATATTGTCATCCAGACGGAACCACCAGTTCCTGTTTCAATTAATAGCAACATCACCAGAGTAGTCCTGGAACCAGAGAGCCGAAAGAGAGCTATTAGTGGTTTGGAAGGGCCACTTACAAAGAAGCCTTGGCTGGGAAAGTAAGATGGTTTTGCTTATTAGAAATATGTAATTGATGCTTGTGTTGTTTCATTTGTGTTAATAAAGTAGTTTAAATTATCATTAACCTTGCTGGGAGTGATGGTGCACACCTTTAATCCAGCACTTGAGAGGCAGCGGCAGGTGAATCTCGGGGTTTGGGGGCCAGCCTGGTCTACAGAGTGAGTTCTAGTATAGCTAGGGCTACACAGAGAAGCCCTGTCTCAAAAAAACAAGAAAAGCTGGGCGTTGGTGGCGCACACCTTTAATCCCAGTACTCTGGAGGCAGAGCCAGGCAGATCTCTGTGAGTTTGTTTGAGGCCAGCCTGGGCTACAGAGTGAGTTCCAGGACAGGCTCCAAAGCTACACAGAGAAACCTTATCTCGAAAAACAAAACAAAACAAAAAACAAAAACAAAAACAAAAAAACCAAAAACCCAAAACCAAACAAACAAAAAACCAAGGGAAAAAAAAAAAAAAACAGGAGAATTAACCAAGATTCATCAATGCTTGTTTCAGGCAAGGGAACAACAATCAAAGTAAACCAGGGTTCTTGCGGAAGAATCAGTATACAAACACAAAATTAGAAGTGAAAAAAATCCCCCAGGAATTGAACAACATTACCAAGCTCAACGAACACTTCAGCAAATTTGGAACCATAGTTAATATCCAGGTAAATTAGTTTTATCAGTGACAGAATGCATGTGTGTTGTGAGTCTTGGAAAGTATTCCTATCAGTTCTTGATTAGAGTCAGTGGTAATCTGACATCTTTGCAAGAGTTGTAAGTTCTATTATATATCCAGTGTGCATGTGTGTATAATGGAATTATTTAGTTGAATTTGTTCTTGAGAATTCATTTGATTCTTTTCTGTAGTCCCTTCCTGAAAACACTGGACTAGTTCCTGTTGATTTTTATTGTTGTTTTCAGAGGTCTTGGTCTGAACAAATGAACCCCCCCCCCCCCATTATAATGTTAGTCTCTAAGAAGCTGAGATTTTTGGCATATTATCCAACACTAAATCAATTGTAGTGACAGTATAAGTTTTGATATCCACTTGTTAGTAGTTTGAATTTATAAATTTGTTGTTAGAAGTGAGGATTTAATTGAGTATATTTACATGCTAGTTTAAAGTTTCATGTCCTTAAATTTGTGTCCTTTTTCTCATAAAAGTTTTCTGTCATTATTCTTTATAGCATTTAGAAAAAGAACTGGATGGCTTATTATACATAAGTAAAACAGTTTTCTCAGATGCCTATGTTTAATACCACAGGCTGAATAAACGTACAATAGAAATTTGTTCTATTGTAGGAGATAGTTTGGAAATTAAGAGCATGAAGTGCTCTTCCAGAGGACCTGAGTATGGTTCCCAGCGTCCACATTGGGTGGCTCACAGCTGCCTGTAACTCCAGCTCCAAGGATCTAATGCTGCTTGTACTTATTTGCTTCAGAGGGATTCTTTCTTAGCTTGTAGATACCTGGTTTTTCACCATCTTCATATGGCAGAGAGGGAGGTGGAGAGAAAGGGAGGAAGTCCTTGGAGACCCTTTCTTCTTCTCATAAGGCTACCCTAACTTAAACAGTTACGGTCACAAATTTAGTACTCCACGTAACCTGAATTTTTCCCTAATCCTGTTTTCCATTGAGGGATAGGGTTTCAACATATGGATTTGGAGGCACATAATTTAGTTCATAGTACAGGACTACACTACTGTCCAAGTTTAAATTGTTCTCGTTATTTTCTTTAAAGGTTGCTTTTAAGGGTGATCCAGAAGCAGCACTCATCCAATACCTTACCAATGAGGAGGCTAGGAAAGCCATTTCTAGCACAGAAGCAGTTTTGAACAATCGGTTCATTCGAGTCCTGTGGCATAGAGAGAACAATGAGCAGCCAGCACTCCAGTCCCCAGCACAGCTCCTCCTGCAACAGCAGCACACCCTGAGTCACCTTTCACAGCAGCACCATAGCCTACCACAGCATCTTCATCCACAGCAGGTGATGGTAACCCAGTCTTCCCCCGCATCGGTCCATGGAGGTATCCAGAAGGTAATCATGTTTACTAACACTCTAGTCTCACTTCCCAGCCAGTATTTTCCAACTCACAGCCCTGACCCCTTCCGCATTAGAGTTGTTCATGGTTTGATGTATAAACCAGCATCATCTGCTCTCCTGAGACCTCATTATTTTAGAAGTACAGATTCTTAGACCTTACCCTCTTAACTTTAATTAACTAAGTAAGTATTTGGTACTTAGTGGGTACGTATTTTGGTACAGGTGGGTGATGTGGGTGAATATAGTAGGCCCAAACTTGACATTGTGTGTCTTTGTAGATCCTCTCTACTTTATTAATGAGGCAGGGACTCACTGAATCCCAAGCTTGCCAGTTCTGACCAGCTTCCAAAGGATCCTCTGTTTCTTCTTCCTAAGTACTGGGATTGGGTGGCTTTTGTGTGGCTGTGGGGATCTAAGCCTGTCTGTCTTTCTTTTTTATGTGGCTATGGGGATCTAAACTCTAGTTCAGCTTTTATCCACCCCCCTTACCTTCTGAATCAATTCCTTCAGGAATTGCCCAGGAATCTGCTTTAGAAAGCTTTGTAGTGTCCTAAAGATGAGACAGCTATTCTATAGCAGGGTGGCTCACCTAGGTGTAACTTGTTTGACTTTACCTGTAGGACAGAGTTGTTCTCTAGATAGGAGCTTTTAAAATCTGATGTTTAAAAAGTATCTGTAGCGAGGCACATGTACTATCTATCACTAAATTCTGAATCCTGAGTTATTTCATATCCACCCATCTTTCTGTCCTACTCTTTCTCATGCAGACAGTTTTACTCATTTAAAAACTGAAATGGAGGCTAGGTAGTAGTGGCAGCACACACCTTTAATCCCAGTGCTCAAGAGGCAGAAGCAGGCATATCTCTGTGAGTTCAAGGCCAGCCTGGTCTACGTAGTAAGTTCCAGGACAGCCATGGCTACACAGAGAAACCCTGTCTGGAAAAAAACAAAAACAAACAAATAAACCAAACAAACAAAAAGTAAGAGTCTTTGTGTGTGTGTGTACACACACACACACACACACACACAAATATATTTAATATTTATTTATTTATTATGTATACAGCATGTTTTGCCTGCAGGCCAGAAGAGGATGCCAGATCTCATTACAGATGGTTGTGAGCCACCATGTGGTTGCTGGGAATTGAACTCAGGACCTCTGGAAGAGCAGCCAGTGCTCTTAACCTCTGAGCCATCTCTCCAGCCCTGTTTTTTGTTTTTGAGAGGAGGACTCAGTTTGTAGCTTAGGTTGGCCTCGATATGGTCCTCTACCCTGGCCTCAGAGGCACTGGATGTATAGTTACATTGTCATGTCTAGCCAAGAATTAGGGTTTTGAGTCTTGCATTTATTTTGTCCTCAGTGCCTAAAAAATAAGTAATGCCTAGTATATACATATTTCTTAGAGCATTTGGATAAATAAGTAAAGGAAGGAAAGAGCTAAGCACTGGCCATTAGAGCAGTTCAGATATTGACAGTAATAATTAACCATCTTTAGGGTAAATGTGTTCTGGTGAGAAAACAAAAGCAAGCAAACAGGGCATTGAGGCGGAAGGCTGTCAAGTTTGAGGCTAGCCTATGCTACATAGCAAGTTCCCGTTTCAAAACATCGAAAAATATGTGCATGTATATATTCCTTACACTATACAGTCTCAGTTCTGTTAACTGTTCCTGCTCATTAGCATCTAAACCATCCATTTTTGTTTGTGTTCTGTTTGGTATTTGGACCCAAATGTGACTACTTGTCCTAGATGTTGGACAAATGGTGAAAGAATGTAGCCAAAGATTGTCTTTTCATTTCACTTCTATTTACACTGTTAGAAACCTGTCTTCAAGCCGGCAGTGGTGGTGCACGCCTTTAATCCCAGGACTGGGAGGCAGAGCCAGGTGGATCTCTTGTGAGTTCAAGGCCAGCCTGGGTTATAGAGTGAGTCCCAGGAAAGGCACCAAAACTATACAGAGAAACCCTATCTTGAAAAACAAAAAACAAAACAAAAAAAACCCCAAACAAACAAACAAACAAAAAAAAATACTGTCTTCAAAACATTGTATACTGGAGAGAAGATTTTTAAGTTCCCAGCAGTTTGCCTGTGTGTGGGTATGTGTGTTACTGTGAAATATGTATTTTTGGAGCTAAGGATTGAACCAAGGGACTTGTGCTCACTCAGCACATGCTATACTACTTAGCTCCTCCCAGCTATTTTGATGTGTTAGACATCTAAAACAATGTGGATAATAAAACTATCTGTATATACAGGTAACTGAAGCACCCCCTCATTTCACCTTTAACTTCTGTCTTAAATTTGTGTCATTCTTGGGTATGTTTTTTTAAACTTATGTCACATAGATGTTTATTTTGTATTTGCAGATGATGGGCAAACCACAGACCTCTGGTGCCTACGTTCTTAACAAAGTTCCTGTTAAACACCGTCTTGGACATGCAAGTACTAACCAGAGTGACACACCTCACTTGCTAAATCAGTCTGGTGGTTCTGGAGAGGATTGCCCGGTATGTATTTCTGTGACTTCATGTTTATTTAGAGTCATTCATTCAATGACATAAAAATTCATTACCATTAAGATTTGTAGTCTCTTTCTCAACAAGACAAACATGACATTTGATCTAAGTATACTTCCCTAATTTCCATAGCTCAGTCAGGAATTTGCTGGTCAATTTGTTTTTATTTAGAGCTATCTAAGAATTAGAGAATTTTAGCTTTTAGCTGTTTATTTATAGGTAGGGGTCCTTATTAGTCGACCCTCTCCCCCATTACCACCACCCAGTTTGTGAGACAAGGTCTGACTATGTACCCCAGCCTGACTTCTGCTCATGATCCTGCTGTTTCAGTCTCCCAAATGCTGTTTAAAGACATGTATTACCACATCGGCTCTCATTTTTCCTTTTAGGTATAATTAAGAACCTAATGAAGGCTAGGGAGATGGCTTTTAAAGGTGACCTGTGTTTGGTTCCTAGCACCTGCACTTAGCAGATGACAATTATAACTTGCTCCCAGGGATCTGATCCCCTCTTCTGGCCTCTTTGGGCACTGCATGCACATGCACAGACTCACACACAGACACACATTAAATTAAAAATAACTAAATAATTGAAATTAAAATCTTAAAAAAAAACAGTGGAGGTAATTCTGCCATAAAATCAAGTGTTAAGTGTCTTTCTTTTGCTTTTAGGAATATATCTGTGCAATAACTCTAGTGTAGTGGTTATAATAGACAGCCAGAGGAACTCTGAAAAAAAAAATAGTGATAGGGGATAGTCTAAAAAATACTATAAGGTCTGTTACTAAAACAGCTTGATGGTGGCACAGGAATTAATAGACCAGTGAAACAGAACAGAAAATCTAAAATAGACTTCATTGCAAAAGAAATTCATTATTGACTAGCTAGTATCAGATCACTGAAGAAAATAATGGGTGTTTTGATAAGTCCTAATAGTATAAGTGGGTAACCATATGGAAAAGATAAAATTACATTCTTCTTTTTTTTTTTTTAAATTGCACCATTAAATTCCAAGTGGACTTGAGACTTAAATGCTGATGGAAATACTAGATTTAAACCTCATGAAATGAAATTTGACAATGTTTGGCAAAATTTGGCAAAATTTTGGCAAAATTTGGCAAAAATTGTATGTGTAATATACTACTCCTTTCCTAATAGTGTGTACCAGAGATGTAGTGTCCAAAATGTAAAGTACATATGTATAAGCTACTATAATTATAGTCTCTTTATAATTATGAAAATCCCCAAATGTCTATCATCAGGGGACTGATTTCCTAAATTGTAGTGTATCCACACAGTAAATTGCATTTAACTTTACAAAGGACTGAGGAATATATTTTTTATGTACCGTGAAGTATGTTTTAGGGCATAGTAAACTGAGCAAAATGAAATTTAAAAGTATATAGCTGGCACCCAGGAGGAGGCTAGGGCAGGAGAATTGTAAGTTCACTGCCAGCCTGGGGTTCTTAGTTAAGACCTTGTCTGAAAAAAAAAAATAAGTAAATTAAGTAATTTAATAACAAGAAAAGCGAAATGACTTTAAGTGTGATGATGGCGTGGTGATTATATTGGGAAAAAGGAATCCATGTCTTTTAGAGATGGAACTAAAATTAGTGAAATAATAAAATGTTTGTGGTAATAGTTGGGAATATAAATAAAATAAGATTATTTTTTGTTTTTAATGTATTTTTATTAAAAGTTTTGAGAAGAACAATCATTAGTCTTTATGGAGAGATGTTTAATAATTTTATGGTTTGGAAAGTGTTAATATTTTTGTCTGTGTTCTCATGATTATGGAATGATCTTGATTCTGTCTTGATTCATTGTAGTCATAAACAGTAACCTTGTCTGATGTTGGTAGTTTATGATATTGTACTTAATAGAAGGACACTAAACTAAGGTCTTGATTAGAAGCAGGCCATCTCCTATGGGTGAGGCCTGCTATTATTATTTTTCTCATAATTAAAATGTAAAAGGAAGGAAACATGGCATCATATTGAAAACAGAATATTGATTTAAAAATATATTTTTATCTTCGAGGTACAATTGAATTTATAAAGAACTAGCTTTTATGTATGAAATGTGTTTGTTCATTTGTTTGGGGCAAGGTAAGTAACTCAATATACACCAGACTGACCTAGAAGACACAGAGAGGTTTAAGGTGCTATACCCAGCCAGTGAAGTTCTTAAATATAAAAAACTTTTATCTAAGCCAGGCAATGGTGGTACACACCTTTTTAATCCCAGCACTTGGGAGGCAGAAGCAGGCTGGGTCTACAAAGCAAGTTCCAGGATAGCCTGGGCTACACAGAGCAACCCTGTCTCAACTCCTCTCACCCCACCCCCAAGTTTGTCTCTTGAATAGAAGCAGTTATTCTAAAACTCATCTTAAACATTTTAAAGATTTAATTTAATCATACTCAGGTGTTACTATTTTTGGTTTTCACTTTTTTTTTTTTTTTTTAGGTATTTTCTACTCCAGGTCATCCAAAACCAATTTACAGCTCCTCAAATTTAAAGGCACCTTCAAAACTTTGTTCAGGGTCTAAATCTCATGATGTTCAAGAAGTTCTTAAGAAGAAACAGGTAATGGTCTCCATTCTTCTGCCTGTTAGTCCTTTAGTGCCTGTGCTAACATCTTTACGTTCATGTTGCTCTAGAGCTATAAGACATGCTGACTTACTTTCTCCTCATTTAATACACGTAAATGATGAGCAAACTGGAAAGTGCTAGACAGTTACCTTCAGTAGCCACATTAAATACAAAGAATGGATTTGTTTGTTTGTTTGTTTCTGAGTATTAGACCAAGGGCCTTAAGCACGCTGAGCTATAGCCACTAATATTTTTTATATGCAGGAGGTGGGGTCAAGTCAGGGTTTCTTGTGTGGTCCAGGCTACCCTGGAACTTGCTTTGTAGGTCAGGCTGGTCTCAAACTCAAGAGATCCTCCTGTACCACAATGCTTAGCTAACCTTTTGTTTTTTATTCAAAGAACAGACAGTTTTCTTTCTCTTTTTGAGGAATGGAAACCCCAGGGCCTGGCACATGCTGGATAAGTATTCTACCACTTAGCTACACCCCGAGCTCAAAGTATTTTTTTTTTTAAAGATTTATTATTTATTTTTATGTATACAGTGTTCTGCCTGCATGCCAGAAGAGGGCACCAGATTGCATTATAGATGGTTGTGAGCCACCATGTGGTTTTTGGGAATTGAACTCAGGACCTCTCGAAGGGCAACCAGTGCTCTTATCCTCTGAGCCATCTCTTCAGCCCTCCAATTCCTTTTTTAAAGTCAGATAATGGTTCACCTAAGTATAACATGCTTATGACGCATCATATGACTCAGCTTTGAGTAGCATTACCATTTTAGATGTAAGCTGTTTACATAGGGATTTTCAGCCAGAAACATTTATTTACTTACTTACTTTCTTTTTGGTTTTTCGAGACAGGGTTTCTCTGTGTAGTTTTGGTTCCTGTCCTGGATCTCACTCTGTAGTCCAGGCTGGCCTTGAACTCACAGAGTTCTGCCTCTGCCTCCCAACTGCTGGGATTAAAGGCACGTGCCACCACTACCCCCTGGCAAAAACATAGTTATATGTACTGTCTCCATAGAAAGATTTAATTTCCAGGAGTGTAGAAACAACATTTTCCAGGCAAAAAAAATTTTTTTGAATCCTGGTTATTCCTAACTTATAGCTGTATCTCATGTTTTAAAACTTTAAGCTTCAGAAATGAGGATGTGGCCTATTACACTGGAAAGTGAAAGCAGTTTGCTTTTATTTAAAGATACACAGCATAGATATAAATTACACAGTTATACTGGGAAAATATATGTTGGGAAAATATAGTCAAAGTCTTCATTTCTGATTTTGGGTTTTTTGGTTTTTAGACAGGTTCTTGTGTATCCCAGGCTTTTGAGTCCTGGGCTTATAGACTTTTCCTAGCCACATCCCATCCTCCCAGCTGCTGCTTTCATCTGTTTTCTATTTAGGAGGGAAAATCCATTTCAAAAAAGAAATGAATTGGGAATATATCATTAGCAGATTTTTTTTTCTAATCCATTACTGACTTCCTTCTTTACCTTATTCAGGAAGCAATGAAGTTACAGCAAGACATGAGGAAAAAGAGGCAAGAAATGTTGGAAAAGCAAATAGAATGCCAAAAGGTAAAGTAAGAACTCATCCTTTGCATTCAGGAATGTCATGTAGAATTTGCTTACAAAGTTATAATGGTAAGGCTTTAGGGCTTAAATTTACTTAGTATAGACTTACTTTTTTTCTGATTATTTTGTAGATGCTAATTTCCAAGCTAGAAAAAAACAAAAACATGAAGCCAGAAGAAAGAGCAAATATAATGAAGACCTTGAAAGAACTCGGAGAGAAGATCTCACAATTGAAAGATGAATTAAAAACGTCTTCTGCAGTCTCCACACCATCCAAAGTAAAGACAAAGACAGAGGTATCCAATTGCATTTCTCCTTTAGCAGGCTTACAGAACATCTGTGATGTGCTTGGCATGTTGAAAGTGCAGTGCAATCCATGGGCAGCCCCTAAACTAGCTGGTAAAGTTACTACTAGACTAGTGGGAGAGAAGCAGGCCGTTAGAGAATAATGCTGTAAGTTTAAAATCCTGTTTGGACAGATGCTGGTGCTTGGTAGACCTCTGGCCAAGTGCGTATTAAACAGGTGTTGTACCAATGAGTATACACACCAGCCCTAATGAGCTGTCAGTTTTGCCTTTTATATTCTTAGAGGCCTAAAACTTTATTTAGTTTTCAAGGAAGCTGTGGTTGTTTTTTGTTCTGAGGAGGTGTCTTTGTTTATATGTGTGGTTTGTTTGAAACAGAGTCTTACTATATAGCCTAGGCTGGCCTTGAATTTGTTATCCTCCTGCCTTATAGTCTGATTATGGTCATTACAGACATGTGCTATTGTAATGTTTTTTTGTTTTGTTTCAGTTTTTTTCCACCCAAGACAGTTTCTCTGTATAGCCTGGCTGTCCTGGAACTTTGTAGACTTGCCTGCTTCTGCCTTCTAAGTGCTGGAATTAAAGGCATGCACTACCACTGTCTGGCTGTGGGATAAATGAAAAACAAAAATTATTGTTATTATTATTTTGAGATAGGGTCTCATTTATCTCAGGCTGCTTTCAAACTCACTATGTGGCCAAGGATAGCCTTGAACATCTGCTCCTTGTGCCTCTGCTTCAGCATCATCGACATGTGTCACCACACCCAGTGTGGGACCTGAACTAGGGCCTTGTGTATTCAGGCAAGTGCACTCTGAGCTACACTCCCAGCACACAGATCTCTATTTAAATTGAATTTGTAGTCCTTTGTGTTGAAGGAGAAATTGATAAAATATAAGAAGGAAAGAACTATTTCCTATTTTCAGCTATTCTATGATCTCTTACTAATTGAATGTAGCCATTGAATTTGCAAGAGTAAAGATTTAACACACTAATTAAAAGAATAATCAGGTCCATTTCCTGGGAACGCTGGAATAGACCTGGCCAGCGTCCATCAACATGGCCAATATTTAATTAAAGCTTGCTTCAAATTTGGCTTTAAAAACAAAAAAAGAATCAGAAATTCTGGATCCAGCTAAACCTATTTTTATTAACCTGTCCATTTTCTTACCCTAGAGAGCACTTGCTTTGCACAGAGGTTTCATTGTATCATAGCTCTGTATTGGGATTGTTTTAGGTTACTTTCAGCCCTTGAAGAAATGGAAATAAACTTACTACATATATCTGTATACTTTTATATAAAAACATATACAGTATATTTGAAATTATACTTCTTTTATTAATTTAAGAATAAATTAAAGGCATTGGCTCAAGCCTTTAATCCCAGCACATGGGAGGCAGAGCCAGGTGGATCTCTGTGAGTTTGAGGCTAGCTTGATCTACAGAGTGAGATCCAGGACAGGCACCTAAACTACACAGAGAAACCCTGTCTTGAAAATCCAAAAACTAAAAAAAAAGAAAAAAGAAAAAATTCCTGGGCTGCTGAGATGGTTCAATGGTTTGTTGCAGAGCCTGAGGACCTAACTTCATTCATAGGCCCACATGATGGAAGGAGAATACTGAGTCCCACAAGTTGTACTTTTCACTTCTCCGTGTTCACTGTGTCACATGCACACACTAAATATGGGGGTTTGTGTGTGTTCGTTTTTGTTTGGAAAGGCTAAATCTTAAATCAGGATTTCTTTTTAAAGCTGGATGTAGAGAAGCACTGTACTTCTAGTACTGGGAGCAGAAGCAAGAAGAGATGTTCACAGCCAGTCTCAGCTGTGTAGTGAGTTCCAGGCCAGCTTGTATTACATAGACTCTGTCTTTAAAAAAAAGATCCCTTTTTAAAAGCCAGGCATGATGACACGTATTTCTTAAAGGGGGGAAAGGGACATCGAAAAATATAGTCCAGGGGCTGGAAAGGTGGCTCATTGGTTAAGAGCACTTGCTGTTCTTGAGGACCCAGGTTTGGTTCTCAGTACCCACACGATGGCTTACAACCATCTGCAATTCTAGTTACAAGGGATCCAGTGTTCTCGTTCTCTCTCTCTCTCTCTCTTTCCCCCCTCTCCCTCCCTCTCCCTCCCTCCTCCTCTCTCCCTCCCTCCCTCTCCCTTTCTCCTCCTCCTCCTCTTTCCCTCTCCCTCCTCCCCCCTCTCTCCCCCTCTCTCTCCTTATGAGGGTGCCTGCCTGCCTACCCACCCCCCCTTCTATGAAAGAAGGTCTTTGGATGTTACTCAGGTTGGTCTCAAACTTGTAGGCTTTAGTGATCTTTTCAACTCAGCCTTCTAATTATTTTAAATGGGACTATAGGCGTGTGTTACCATATCCAGCAAGATGTGCCTTTTGCAAATTACAGGGGGCTAGAGAAACAGCTCAGTGGTTAAGAATGAATACTGTTCTTCCAGAGGATCCAAGTTTGGCTCCCAGCAGCCACATCAAGTGGCTTTCAGCTGCCTCTTCCAGGGAATCTGACGCACTCTTCTGGCCTCCTTGAGCACTGTGCAAACCACACACAGATATGCACACAAATACACACAATAAAAAATAAAGAGCTTGTGAGGGGCAAATCTTCCATAGCTGCCTGAAGACCTGTACGATTTTATATTTTATCTAATTAATTAATTTGTTTTAAGACAGGGTTCCACTCTGTAACCTGGGATGGCTCTGATTTGAGGCAGGCTTGCCTTAACCTCTGATTCCTGGGATTACAGGTGTGAGCCACACTCCTGGTCCTGTGTAAAGCTGATAAATACGTGCTCTATCTGGTCTTTGTTTGATCAGTTGTGTTTCATTATGATGCTTGGGTAGCCCTTACACTTGCTTTCCAGCAGAGTCATTATGCTGCCTGTGTTTGCAGAATTATGTCTGTGAAGGTTCACTTCCTCAGAGCACCCATGTCTTTTCTGTCTTGTTTTTTCAGAGAAGCATGCTATTATGTAGCTGTAATGCTCTGAATAAGATCTTAGTGTTTATTATAAACCTGAAGTCTCCCTCTTCACTGTTAACTTTTCCCAGGCCCAGAAGGAGCTACTAGACACTGAACTGGACCTCCACAAGAGGCTATCTTCAGGGGAAGACACAACAGAATTACGAAAAAAGCTCAGTCAGTTACAAGTTGAGGTGAGATTTAACCTATATAACACCTCAAAAAAGATTTTCCTCTTTATTTACTTATGAAGGGGTAATCTAACAATGTGCATTACCTTCTATTTCTTGTTATTTAGGCTGCACGATTAGGTATTTTACCTGTGGGGCGAGGAAAGGCTATGTCCTCTCAAGGTCGAGGAAGAGGACGAGGTCGAGGAAGAGGGAGGGGCTCACTAAATCACATGGTGGTGGACCACCGCCCCAAAGCACTCACAGTTGGAGGATTCATTGAGGAGGAAAAGGACGAATTGCTTCAGCATTTCTCAGTAAGTTTTTCATGGAACTCATGCTTACTCTAAAAACAATGCACTCAGCACTTTGTTTGCTATAATCTATAAATATCAAATGATTTCTAGGTTAGAAATCTTAGTTTAAAACTTGGACCTTACCAAATTTTTATTAATGTATTTTTAAAGGTCAGAAAGTAGGTTTGCTCTGAAATTCCCTAATAATCTATGAAAACAGAGTTGTAGTGGGACAGTGTTCCAAAGCCAGATTTGATTTTAGGATTATTTCAGTTTACCAGGTATTTCTAGGCAACAAATTCATCTGGAATAGAGACAAAGCTCAAATTACTGGGGTAGTAAGCATGTTTATTCTATATACAGTGTTGAGACAGATGTTGCTACAGACAAATAAACATGCACAGTATATTCTCTTTCCAGCCATTCATTAACTCATTTGGTAGACATTTCTGAATTGGAGCTTCATAAATGAGTTTATGTAATGTTAAATTACTATAGGTTTAAAAAAACATGTGAAATTATATACAGTAAAGTCTTTTTTAAAATTTTAGACAGGGTCTCAAGTACCCCAGGTTGTCCTCAGACCTCAGTGTGTAAGCAAGAATAACCTTGAATTTCTGATCCTCTTGCTTACATCTTGCAAATGCTTAAATTACAGGCATGTATCCACCACTGTGCTTGGTTATAGGTAGTGTCAGGGAGGAGTGCTTCCTAGGCAAGCACTGTCCAGGTTGAGCCTCATCCCCAGTCTCCTGTGAAATTCTTTTCTTCAGATGAAAAGTCAAATCTTAAAACTGCCCACCATGATCACACAGGTGACAAGTACCAGAGCCAAGATAACCAGGTTCCCCAGTCCTAGGCAACTTAATTACATTATTTATTTATTTGGGAGTGTGGGTGATTGTACCACAACAAGCATGTGGAGATCAGAGAACAACTTTGGGGAGTTTCTCTCTTCTACCTTGTGGGTCCCAGGAATCAGACTGGGGTTATCAGGCCTGCTGAGCCATTTCACTGACCATCCCCCTCCCCCCGCCAGAGCCAGACATCTTATTTGAGAAAAATATTTCCAGCCCTGTTCTGTGTTAAAGATGGTGAGGCAGATCAAGATGAGGAAGGCCTCACTCTAATGAAAATGTACATAGGTGGTGCTGGGGGATAGTTCAGTTGGTAGAAAACGTAAAGAACTGAGTCTAGATCCCCATCAGACATGTAAATCTAGGCCAGCATCTTATACCTATAATTCCAGTGCTGGGGTAGCAGAGACAAGCCCTGAGGCTTGCTGACTAGTCAGGACAGCCTGTTGTTGAACTCAGGGTACAGTGAAGCTCCTGTCTCAAAAAAGTAGGAAAACGTATCAGGAAAGATACCAGTGTCAGCCTCAGTCCTCCACAAGCAAATTCACATCTGAACACATACAGAACGACCCAAACTAAACATACCATATATAATATGCAGTCTGGGTTATCTATAACATCATAGGGACATAGAACATTATAGTGTGTATCAAAAGTTGGCAGACTTTGGGCCTAGAGAGATGGCTCAGCAATTAAGAGCATTTCCTGCATTTTCTTTTTTAAAAGTAGGTAGACTTTTTCTGTAAACAATCAAGTTGTGAAATATTATAGGGTTTTGTGGCCTCCAAATGGTCTCTGTCATGTTTTCTTTTCTCCTTTCTCTTTCCTTTACTTTCTTTTCCTTTCTTCTGGTTCTCTTCTGTTTCCCTCCTCTCCCTTTTGGTCATTCTGCTTTTCCTGTGTATTTACATGCTTTCTTGCCTTGTAGCCCTTGCAGTTTATTGAGAGCATCTTCGGGTCCAGACTAACCTCTCAAAGCTTCCTGTGTAGCCAAGACTTACCTAGATCTCCTGTTCATCCTGCCTCCTAGTGCTAGGCTTATGGGTGTACACCACCAAACTGGCTTTGTTTGATTTTTGAGACTGGGTTTCACTCTATAGCTCATGCTAGCCTAGAACTCACAATATAGCTTAAGCTTGTTTCAGACTCATGAAATCAGCCTCAGCCTCCTAAATGATGAAACCTGTACCTGGTTTCCTTTTTATCCTTTTAATAACCATTTTAATAAAGTACAAACTATTTTTAGTTCATAGGCCATCAGAAGTAGAGTGCTGAGTGAGATACAGTGGTGTGTCCTATTGTCCTCGCATTTAGGAGCTAAGGCAAAAGGATCACTTGAGTCCAAGACGTGAGGTCTAGAAAACAGAATCCCGTCTCTTAAGAAACAAAATCAGTGGTGGTGGTGCATACCTTTAATCCCAGCACTCGGGAGGCAGAGACTGGCAGATCTCTGTGAGTTCAAGGCCAGCCTGGTTTACAGAGCGAGATTCAGGACAGCCAGGGCTGTTGCACAGAGAAAAACTGTCCCGAAAAATCAAAAATAAAAACAAGAAAACAAAATCAGGCTTCTCTGTTACATGTGGTTTGAGAACTGTAGTTTGCAGAGCTCTGACATATGTTATTTTATTACTTTAAATATTAAATATTAAGTTTAAGACATTTGTCCTTAAGTATGAAATATTGTTATATATGAATAGAACTTTATACATTTTAAGAATCAAAATCAATGAGTTCAGGAAAAGCTTTTTAAAAAGAATATATTCTTTATGTCACAGAGATCTGAGGACAGTAAAGATCTGTTTTTGTTGGTGCTGCTTTTTTTTGTAAAGATTTATGTGTGTAATTGTATACATGTGTGTGCATGAATGTACATGTATGCAGATGCCCAACAAGACCAGAAGAGGTTATCACATCCCCTGGAGCTGTAGTTACAAATGGCTGTGAAGATGCTGGGAACTGAAAGGGATCCTCTAGAAGAGCAGCAAGTGCTTTTAACCTCTGAGCAGTCTCTCTTGCCCTTTGGTTTTTTTTTTTGTTGTTGTTTTGTTTTTTTTTGTTGTTGTTTTTGAGATGCAGTCCTATATAATTCAAGCTGACTTCAAGCTTATTACATCACCAAGGCCTGCCTTGAATTAATGATCCTCTTGTTTCTATTGACCAAGTGCTGGGATTCTATAATGTGCCACCATGATTGGCTGATGCTAAAGAGGTTTATGAAGAATTCTCATTAAGGATTTAAAGTTTAATTTTAAGTCCTAGAGTCTTGTTTAAAGGACACAAACAGGACAGGTACTTTTACACTCTCCTTCATCCCTTCTTGAAGAGATTTGGTGAGTGCATTATGGAAAATGGTTTTCCTAAGTGTTGAGACTGTTTGGACTGCACACAGGAATTTTTCAAGTAGTGGACACTACTAAGTTGTCCGTTGTTATTTTGAGGCAGTCTCTCACGCTATTGCTCTGGCTGGCCTGGCATACAATATGTAGACTAGGCTGGCCTCAAATTCAGAGCTCTGTCTGCTTCTGTCTTCCAAGAGCTGGGATCACAGATGTGTACCACCATTCCTGGCTCTAACCATAAAATTTTTAATTGTGTAGTGTGGTTTATTTGTTGTACTCAGTGATGGAAGGTGTGGTATTTGGATTTTTTTCTTCTTTCTTGATTACAAAATAACATATACTTGCCTAAAGATGCATCTGACTGCAAGTAACATACTTTGAAAATGTAAACTATCTTTGAGTATGAGGTGTATATGTATGTGTATATTCCTGTGTTTGCACATGTGTGTACATGCCTGTGGAAGCCAGAGGTTGACATCAACTGTTCCTCTGTCACTTTCCATTTTACTTTTTGAGACATGGTTTCTCTTTGAAATTTGGAGCTTATTGTTGTAGCTAGACTGGCTGGCCAGCATGCCCCTGGGATCTGCCTATCTCTGCCCTTGCTTTCCTCCCCAGCACTGGGGTTACAGATGCTCTCTGATGCTCCTAGGTTTTATGTAGCTGCTAGGGATATGAACTTGGGTCACCATGATTGGTGACATGGCAGGAACTTTAACCACCAAGCCATTTCCTCAGCCTCTATTTTCCTCCCTTTTACCTTCTCAAAAGTTTACATTTAGTTGTCTTGTGTATGTGATGTGTGGAGCTCAGAGGAAGGCTGTCGGGAGTTGGTTCTCCTAGCGTGTGGACTGAGCCCACACTGTCAGACTTGGCAGTGAGCACCTTTACCTGCTGAGCCATCTCACCCACCCTCTCCTCTTTGCATTTCAGGATCTTTAGGGAGATTTTAGCATTACTTGAACACACACGCTCCTACTCTATTTTCTTCTACTTTCCTGCTGTGTTGAGTGGTAGCTGTATTTTCCTCAGGCTGCCAGAATGTCCACAGCAACACAAACACCACAGCTTCCAACAAGAACGTCCAGAGGCAAAAAGGAGGAGGGTGTGTTTCTTATACCAGTTTTTAAAATGCCATCGTCTTCCCAACAGACTTCCTTAACTCCCCCATCCTGACTCACACCCAGTGTTGTATTTTCATGTCTTAGCCATAAGTCTCCTCTCTCTCTCTCTCTCTCTCTCTCTCTCTCTCTCCCTCTCTCCCTCTCTCCCTCTCTCCCTCTCTCCCTCTCTCCCTCTCTCCCTCCCCCCCCCCACACACACACCTGAATTGATCTTTTTGAGGGGAACCAGTTACTGTGATTAACTTAAACTACTCTTGAGTTACCCTCTGAGCAGATTGCCCTCAGATTCTGTTAACATGGAGAAAAGTTAAAGTTGTTGATTATGGAGCAGTATCTTTCATGGTGTTCCCTGAAGAAAACTTAGATATCTGAAATATAGAAAGAAGTAAACAGCACCAACCTCAGATACCTTAGAATCTTGTATGGGGGGTGGGGGGTGGGGGGCTGCTTATGCCACGACACACCCATGTACTAGGAGGTCAACAGATGAACTGTGGGAGCTGGTTCTCAGGGATCAAAGAGGTTATCAAGCTTGTGGGATGAACGCTTCAACTCTTTAAGCCATCTCACTGGTCACCTTAGACTTTTGTTATTAATTTAACTTTGTTTTCCTAAAACATATATATCTATATCATTTAAGTCTAGAAATGGTTGGGCAGTGGTGGCGCACGCCTTTAATCCCAACACTCGGGAGGCAGAGGCAGGTGGATCTCTGTGAGTTTGAGGCCAGCCTGGGCTACAGAGTGAGATCCAGGACAGTCTCCAAAGCTACACAGGGAAACCCTGTCTCGAAAAACAAAAACAAAACAAAACAAAATAAACAAACAAAACAAGTCTAGAAATGTCATTTAGTGGCACGGTGCTTGCATGTAGTGGTACATAGCATGCACAAAGCTGGGTTCATTCTTTCCTCTATATAAAGAAATAAGTCAGTAAATAAAATGTCTTCATGGACGTTTGCTGAGAAGTATTTAGAAAGTAGTCCTGAGGAAAACACTTAGGGGTTAGGGATATATATAACTCTGTGGTGGACCCTTGCATATTGTGTGCAAGACCCTGGGTTCAACCCACAATGATACCGGAAAAAGAGAAAAGAAAGAAACAGAAGTTTTACCATGAGTTGGGACTATGTGACTTTTTCTTTTCTTTTTGACCAGATCTCATTCTGTAGTTCAGACCCTTTCTGGAACTCAGAATATAGCCAGGCTGAACTTGAAGTAATCCTTTCTCAGCCTCCAGGTTGCTGGGATTATAGGTATTAGACACCAAGCCCAGCTCTAACTAACAACTGTTGAATATAAAGCTAGGCAGTTCTGAGCACTTGAGAAAAGAGAGTGAGCATCGTGGCACACATCTGTAATCCTAGTGCTTGGGAAGCTGTGGCAGGAGTTTGAGTTCCAAATCAACCTGGGCTCTGTCAAGGCCCCATCTCTGGAAAAGAAGGTTGGGGGGTGGTTTTGTGTGTGTGTGTGTGTGTGTGTGTGTGTGTGTGTGTGTGTGTGTGTGTGTGTCTCAGAAGAGCTTTATCAGGCATAACTGAAAAATGCATTGCAGTGACTGACATGAGAGGATTCATCTCAGAAATTACAGGATTTGAAGGTTTTATGTATAAATCAAAGTCAGGAGGTCAACCATTGAAGAAAGTATTTGTTATCCTCATCCTGCCTTGCAGAGTAGAGTGACTGTAACACAACAGTGTTAAGGCACCACACAAACAGTGCCTTAACAGATCATGTTCCCTCAGACCATTACACTTTTTCAATAGCACAGTGTTTGAAGAAATCCTTAGGAAATATGAGTGCATACTTACGTGTTCTTTTAAAATACACTTTAGGCTGCAAACCAAGGGTCAAAATTCAAAGACCGTCGGCTACAGATATCATGGCACAAGCCCAAGGTACCATCTATATCTACTGAGACTGAGGAAGAAGAAGTCAAAGAAGAGGTAAATTCAACCATTAAAATAAGATTTGAATTCCAGTACTTCCTCTCTATTTTTCTTTATATCAGATACTGTACATTTAAAAATAGACACCTACTTTTCTTTTATTCAGTTAGTTAAAACCAGTCTAGAAGTAGTAGCCTCTTAAAATATCAGAAGTAATTTTGCATTTTTGTATTCTAATTAGTTTATTATAGAGAACATTGAGCCTGCAATGTAAATCATTTCTCATTCTGTAATCTTGCTTTTTTTATTTTATTTTTAATAATTTATTTTTATTTTATGTTCATTGGTGTTTCACCTGCATGTATGTCTGTCTGTGTAAGGGTGTCAGAAGGCCTGGAACTGTAGTTACAGACAGTTGTTAGCTGCCATGTAGGTGCTGGGATTTGAACCTGGGTCTTCTGGAAGAGCAGTCACTGCTTTCAACCATTGAGCCATCTTTCCAGCCCCCTAATCTTGCTTTTTAAAAGAATCAAGTTTTTCTAGTTAATGAAGTATGTTCTGACTATGTGGACAAGTTTATATAACAAAAACAGGAGTGTTCCCAGGTTAGGAAGAAAGTAAGTCTTCCATGCTGGTGATGTTTGTGGATATTTCCATTTTGTGTCAGATTTTAGATTTTTATATAAGATGTGGAATGTCATGTCATGGAGAGAAAGCTAGCGTATCTACCTACAAATCAATGATAGATAGCCCAGGAAAAACTGGAAAAGTTGCTGATTTTCCTCATTTTTGTTAATGGAGTAAAATCAGTTTTAATTATTTTTTATAATTGACAGTGTACGTGTGTGTGTGTGTGTGTGTGTGTGTGTACACGTGTGTACACAACACACATATATTGACTAATTCTTTCTAAATATCCACTTAATAGTTTGTTTTGTTCTTTTGCTTTTTTGAGACAGGATTTTACTCTGTGCCCAGGCTACCTTCAAACTCACAAAATGCTGCCTCAGTCTCCTGAGTGCTATTATAGGCGTGTACTGAGATGGCTGACTTCCACATAGCATTTTATTTTCTTAGCGTTATTGGAATGGAAATCTCCTATTTATGTTTTCAATATAAACAGAGGATAAATAGTAATATCCATTTTTAAGGTGTATTCTGGGATATGGGGAGGAGAAATGGGTTAGAAGGTACAAAATCACAGCCAGATAGGAAACAAAAGCTCTAGTATTCTGTTAGAGAATTAGCCACATTATATTGACAGTTCTCCGTATTGTGTTGCATAATTCAAGGTCACTATTAAGAATGCTAGTCTGCTTATCAGGTGGCTGTTTGACTTTGCGTTTGTGCACAGCTAAGCGGTTGTACTCTTCTTTCTTTAGGAAACAGAAACCTCAGATTTGTTTTTGCATGATGATGATGATGAAGACGAAGATGAATATGAGTCTCGTTCGTGGCGAAGATGAAATTTGATGCGAGCTGTGTAATTTTTAGAAATATTGTTTAGAAGAACAACTTTTTAAAATTATTTAAAGAAGTCAATGAGCCAAAAATTTTTTTTATTTTTCTCTTCAACACAGTAGGTTTAAGGACAGCAAGTTGCTATTCCAACACATCTCATAATTGTCTGAGATATCAGATCACCAAAGGCCGTGACTTTGTGCAGTTGTGAAGATCCGCAGGAGTGACCGGATTCTCTAGAACCTTACTTTCCACACCATCTGTTTCTGCTCTTGGTGCTGGATTACAATGTAAAGACAGGGTGTTCAGAAAGTTTATTTTGAATTATAAATCTGCTGATAAAAATTTCATTAAATGTCAAAATCGCCTGGAATCTCTTAACTCTTAGCTATTATGGATGGGTCGTCAGACAGTAGAAGATATTCATAATTTAAATACCCTTTTCTTTCAAGAATGAGCTTGGAAGAAGGATAAAGTTAATTTTTTGTTTGTTTGTTTGTTTTGTTACTCTGGAAGAGCCCACTTTCCAGTCAGTCTTTCGGAGTTTATGTGCAGCAGTACCTCAGGGAAACCACCATCTCTGTCACAGGTGCTGCAGAGCGCTGTAGCTGCCTCTGTGGTCCTCAGCCTCTCCTCACGCTCGCTCCGGGGCTTCTGCACTCATCCTTCCTTGCTTTGATAAGTGGTGAGCATCGCTTCAGTTGGTCCTCTCTCTTTTTTTTTTAATAATTCTCAGTTTGCCTTTTATCCCTTCATTCATTCCCCTCATCTTCCTCATCCCTTTTGACTAATAGGCCTCACTTTTTAAATAAGTGATTCAGTTTGGCAATCAAGAATCAGTCATCAGAAAAAGGTTTAAACCAGCACCTTTATAAGTAAGTTACCTTTTGATAAAAATAAAGGCAGAATTTTAGGGGAAAGAGTTACTGGCTTCCCTCCCTGTTTAAAGCTTCAGCCTAGTTCTAGTTACACAAATGGGTTAAAGATACCTGAAGTTCTTTTCCTAAATTGTAACCATGATGGTGAGGTGCTGAGGTGGGGTTAGGAGTCTGAATATGCTAGTAATAAATGAGATTCTAACTTGACATTGATCAGATGACCTTATATTTTCATAATTTTATAGATGTTTCTGTCCATGAACATACGCATACTTTAGTAGGCAGTTTCCTTTACTGTGTGCATTTTTACTGTACACTGTACAGAGTATCTGTTAGGTAAAATATATGTGTAAATTTATGTCCTTGTGTTCTGAATGTTAGATGGAAAAGCAGAGGAGCAACACTACGCTGTACTGACTACTGGGGAAATGAAAGGATTACTGTACATAGGATGTCACTTTTTCAAGGAGATACACATCTGTGTTTTTATAATATGTGTGGTGTGAAATTTGAAACTTCCTGTTGACTGCAGAAGGTTCTTGGTGATCACTAACTGTGTCAAGGGTTTTGTTCCCTGAGGTAAAGACTGTTTCTTAAAATAGAAATAGTTCACTCAGAAACCTAAAACCATTAGGACTCTAGATTTACATAGTGACAAGGAGTTAGATCCCACCTTCTGATCATCTTTTTTCTCTTCATTTTGTCTTGGAATGACGTGTCAAACATCAGGATCCTTTTTAAGTTCGTGTAGTTTTCCCTTTATAGTGGGACTTCCTCTCCAGGTTATTTTTTTCTGCTAACACCGGGGCTGAAGTGAGCCCACAAAGAAGGAACACGTTAGAACAGGGAACCTACAGTAAGCATCTTGCTCCTTACTTCTCCATCATCTCTAATGAAATTTTCTTGATGTCTGTGGCTCAGTCAGTATATATTTGGAAAGATTCATTGTGGTGAATATTTTGAGTCCTGACCATTTAAACGTGATAGAGGGAACAAAGGATTTATATATTTTTTGTACAAAGTTTTTTCTTAAACTGTATAATTTTGTAAATAATTTGTTTGGGTTTTTTTCTTTTGTGTACTAAAACTACCAGCGTATAGATTTCAATAAGAATTGTTGTATTTTTGTATTTGGAAACTGAAAATAACAGTAAATTAGTGAAGCCGTAAGAAAGTCTCCATAGACTGACATTCAACAGAATGAGATTCCTTTTCATATGATTTTTTTTAACCTTAAAATGGACATCTTTATATACTCACTGGAGAGAGTTGAGGATTTGTTTGGCTTTTAGTTATTGGGGGCAGAGGATGAAAGAGAAAGGTGCTAATGTGAAGAATAGATCATTTTTCAGTAAGGTTTTTGGTCCTTAGTACAGAACTTGGGTTTTCAGTATTCCTAAATAACTAAAATTCTTTTCCAATGTGTTTCACTCAAAAATGAATTATAAAATAGAGATTAATTATACTAAGGTTAGCATAAATTAGCTGAATATATGTATGTGTATATCTCTCCCCTTTACCCCCATCCACCAATCTCCAACTGTTAGAATTCCATACCATGACCTGTTTTCTTGGCATCTTTGTTTATAGAGATAACATTTAGCATTTAAGGCAAATTCTGCTGTTCCTAGTGTGTGCTCCATGTAGCCAGTGACTAGGTCAGTCAGATTTACTAGATTTCTGCCCAAACCTAAAAAGGTAACCCCAAGGAATACGAAATTCTTCTCAGTTTCTTCTTGAAGCATTGGGAAAATGTCACCAGCTGAGACATTGGAAAACAGTCCTTTTACAGTGAAAAAGATCTGTGGTGATGGATGATTATTTCAAAAAGAAAAAGAAAAAAAATCATGTGAAAAGGAATAGTGTTTCCTCTTGATGTATAGTATGCCTGTATTATAGTTTTTACAAGATTGTGAACTTGTGTAATAGTATATAGGAGATATTGTTGGATTTCTAACTGTTTATACATTTAAATTCATATATGTAATGTTTGTTTTATCGATTACAATCTGAATTTCTAAGAAGCATGTTGACTTTTGCAATAAAGATGCAATATGGAATGGTTCACAATTGGGGGGGAAAAAAGAAAAAAGATGAAAATATTACAAATTTAAAAGAATCTGGAAAATTTATGAACCATTCCAAAAATTATAACAATCACTAAAAGAGCTGTAATTCTGGCTTGTTCTGGAAAGAAAGAAATATGAGTGTGAGCTTGCTTGTGAGCCTGAATGAGTAGTGGATATTCGTGAATGCTTTATGTACGTGAGAGACTGTTGCTTAATATGAAGTTGGATTCAGATCCACTGGTTTAAATGTTGAAAAGAATTATTCCTTCAGCAAGGTAGTCTGGACCACAAAGGAGAGGAGCATGGCAGCATATGCCTGGTGTTCCTGCATGGAAGTCCCACCAGAGAGACCAAAAGTGAGGTTCTAGTTCAGAAAAAGAGAGAGGGGGGAAGACTGGGAGAAAAATATGCAAGTTCAGCTAATAAGTAACTTAAAAAAAAAAAGAAAGAAGGAAGGAAGGGAGAGAGAGAGAGAAAGAAAGAAAGAAAGAAAGATTGACTGATTTTATTTTATGTGTGTGGGTGTTCTGTCTGTAAGTATGTCTGTGTACCACATGTGTTTATTGTACAGAGTTCAGCAGGGGGTGTCGGAGCCCCTGGAACTGAAGGATAATTGTTAGCTGCCATATGGGTGTTGAGGGTCCTCTGGAAGATCAGCCAATGCTCTTATCAATGTACCATCTCTCCAGCCCCCTGATTAACCTTTCATAACCATGTTTTTGGGTTGTGAATAAGTTCATATCTTGAAACAAAGCACAAGCAATTTAACAAAGACATTATTTTAGTACTAAAGACATTCAATATGCCTACCAACAGTAGGAAGGATATTTAGACTAGGAGAAAGAAAAGGGCCCTTCAGAAAAGATGGATCACAGACACATCAGGGAGCACCAGGATTCCATGGTGAGAAAGAACACAGGAAGTCTGTTACTCAGACACCTGTTAATTTGTAAGTTGATATTATAAAATACCCCTCCAAGTGGATATGCCTTTTCTAAGAATGTTTTTTTTTCTTCAAGAAAATACTGAAAAGTGGTCAATTCTATTCTCATTCTTTTCAGAAAATTAGAAGAGTGTCTATATAATTTGACTAGCAAAGGAGGTGCCTGTTAACGTTTGTTTTGACTAGATCATAGATGATCCTATGTGTATTGATTGCTTCTGGAACTCTGTGGGGACAGGCATTCTGAACATCGCTGTATGTGTCCAAAAGGAACACCATTTTTTGCTAAAATGGAGCTCTGGTTAGCAAAAATTCCTGGTTTTATTGACGTCTTTTGTTGTTTATTCCTGATTCTGATATAAATTATACTAAGGCAAAAAAAAAAAAAAAAAAAAAAGGATCAGTTTTAGGTTATGAGCCCCAGATAAGACCTAGTCAGAATTTAGTTATAGTAGACATGATCCTGGTGTGTGTGTCCAGGTTGGTTTACAGTAGAGCACATTGGATCACATTAATTTCAGGGCAGACCTCCACATTTTATATTTTCTAATTTTAGGAGCTAACCATCATTGGCTCAGACTAACACTGCTATTATATGTGTTAAAAATCACTTTCACCTCTGATAAATTGATAGAACCAAGAGTTGGTGTTTCAAAGGATCATCTGCCATGCAGCCTCTTACCTGCTTCCCTGCCTTGGGTTAACCAAACCTTCCCAGCAATCTGAGACAGGTGACTTGATACAGGCACAGTTAGGTCAAAATAGTGCTTATTTTTAAGGTTTTTTTTTTTTTTTTTTTT
>CABHPQ010002527.1:71511-82783 GCA_902168405.1 Peromyscus aztecus
TTTAGCAATTTTAGCTTTGCTGATATCTCATAAAACATTGTGACTTCTTCATTCACCCCCAGACCGCTGCTGGGAGATGCCGATAACATTTCAGTTTTCAGTAAAATAGCAAGAGTTAATCTGTACCTTGCCATATTAGTTTGTTCCTCAAGGAGGAATGAGGCTGCTCAAAGGCTGTTTGAGTTCGTAGGCCACATGCTGTCCATCTGTAAACATGTATATCTGAATAAAGTTAGATTTCAGTCTCTGAACTACCTACCTACCCTCCAACTAGAGTTACTTGCCGTGGGATTTGGTTGTTAATGGTTAGAACCTGCAGGGGGCGCCAAAGGGCAAAACTTAGGCATGAAACAGTGGCGGCCTTCACAGCAACCCAGACCCGTGTTCTCCAATGTGAGCTTCTCTTAGTGCACATCAAACAGAAGTTCACAAGACAGTACTTACTGTGCAGAGCACACTTGCTTTTATATTAGACAAAATTTTATGTCTGAACTCGCGCTGGGCTCTCCAATTGTGGTTTGGAAAACGAGTGTATTGGGTTACAGGATGAACTACATCTCTAAATACCTTCTCACTGTGACACCATCAGTACCATTTTAAATACTACATGATGTATTTATTTTGCTTGGAAAAAATTCTAGGGTCCAAAGCTGACCTTCAGCCTAAAAGGTAAAAGGGGTTGGTTGCATAAGCTTCTTGGTGCTGTCACCTGAAAGGTATTTTTTAATCCTGGGTTTTAAAAGCAGGCTCTTCTGTGAGCCAAAACAAACCTGCCCCCCTCACCCCACAAAAGCACCTTGTGAGGACCTTTGGGAGATTTCTGTCCTTTCGTTTGCACCCTTCTCTTGAGATGCATTACAGTGCCACTGTACTTGGCACTGCCACTTAGGTAGTTGAAGTCACTGCAGGAGTTATTTACATATATCATATGTATATGTATGTACATATGAGAGCTGCTTGACACGACCGTGTGTTTAAATATGATAAATAATAAATTATTTTTCTTTGGATTTAATTTCGTACTTAATTTAGAGTTTATCTTAGCCATCAACGAGTTTTTATATTTGTGATAAAATTATACACATTCTGACATTGTGCAGTGGGATTCTACTTCAAACAGTTGCTTTTAAGTATAAGAATTACAATAGATAAACCGATATATTAAATATATTAAAAATAATCATTCTTTTTCCCCCTCACTTTTAACATCTAATTATTTACTCCTCTTTGTTTCTCACTTGAATTCTTTTTTGCCTATTAAAACTTAATTTTTCCCATTAATTATCCATTAATACTGTTCAGGATCATGAGAGGAGGTGACACCAAAACTACACAGAGAAACCCTGTCTCAAAAATTTTTGGGATGACTAGTTTTGAATGCAGACTGTGACTCAGGGCAGAGCGGTGGCCTGCTTTCTATGCCCACAACTGTTGGGGAAGATACGGAACGCTTATGTACTTGCTTTTAGTCTTGAAAATTCAGTTTGGGAAAGGGATAAGAGGCTTCCCCCAGGCCACACAGCCCGGAGTACAGGGACCAGGATTTGAACACAGGTCTGTCTCCAGAGCTCATGGCCTTGGCTTTTGCACTCTGCTGCTTCAAACACAGTGAAATGCTGCAAGTCTGTGGGATGTCACTGATCTTTATTACTGTCAAATACTGTCATCTTACCTCCCGTCTCATATGCCTCAGACTGGAACCAAGCTTCCCCGGGGGACACCACCATACTTTTAGATAGCATATTTGGAACCAGGGAAAGCAGCATTTATTCATGCTAATTCCTGGAGAAACGGTTTAAAGTAATCACTTTCTGTGACCTTTGCAATGTACAGCCAGCCAATTTGATACATTTTACAATAATTTGGCTATATCATAACCTGTTTATTTTATTTCCAATCTTATCTTAATATTTTTCCTGTGGCAAACTGAGTTATGATAATCTCACAGTATTTCTCTATTGCTTCTCTGTGTTTTTCAATATTTCTGGTGCCTTCGTTTAACCTTGGCATTTAGAAAATCATGTTGTGCATAAATGAGTTGACATGCTTTATTGTTGTTTTCATATAGTGTACTGAATTTTCTGGACAGAAAGTGCTGAGAATAGCAGTGTTCATTTGTAGTTATGTTTATACCTTTTTTTAAAAAAAAGAACAATCTTACTGAATTAAAAGCAATAGTCACATCGTGGTTCTGTTTATAACTATTTGTCTTTATATGCTCAGCTTCTTTATTTTAGAACTACTATTTTAAAACCTTGAGGATTTCTACTTTTCACTCTTCTGGCCACTAAACAATGTTTACTGAGTAGTAATTTTTATGGTAAAATTGTCAACTGAAAGAAAAAAAGAAAGTGAAATCAGCTGTGAGGGAGAGAAGACTTTTGGTTTTTGATAGCCCTTGAGAAAACTAGACATGACCTAACTGGCCCAATGAAAAGTATTTTTCTTCAGAAGTGTTTGTATGTGTGTGTGTGTGTGTGTGTGTGTGTGTGTGTGTGTGTGTGTGTGTGTGTTTTGTTGATGTGTGTGCACATGTGCTTGTGAGTGCATGCACATGTGTGTGCTCGCGTGTGGCTGCCAGAAGGAGATGGCAGGCGTTGTTTTGTATTCCATCCCTTCTCATTTTTGATGGCAAGTGTCTCGCTGTATTGCATCCCATCTCATTTTTCAAGACAGGATCTTTCATCAAAACTGGAGCTCACCGATTTGGCAAGACCAACTACCAATGAGCTCCAGGGATACCCCTTCCTTCGCCTACGCGGTGCTGGGATTATAGGTAGGGCCTTTAAGGAATGTACCAGGAATCCAAACTCAGGTCCTCGGCTCAACTATGCTGCCGACTGAGCCCCTATTGGTAAATTTTGTGGGCACAGGGAATGTTTCCAGCATGACACTTAAAAGAAATCGCTGAGACAAAGGAGACTTGACTGTAACTTCCCTACTGCTAGTATAGCACTTGCTTTCATAATGGGAATTCTTCCTAAAAATACAATCATTATGTCATGTTTTAGAAAATATTTCTATTTTCTAAATATAGCTCTGCTGTGACATGGTAGGAAAGACCACACAGACTTCTTTTCTTAGTTGTATTATTTTGACTTAAAATTTTTCTACCAGTGACTTTGAAACACTTCTGACTCTGCAATTTACTTAAGTCCTAATAAATTATACATTTCTGTAGTTTAGCCATTCATGTGAAAATTATTTGGACTCACTCAGAATGGTGTGTGGTCTCTTAAGGCCTCTTGTGTGTCAAAGAAGTTTAATTCACTCTGTTTTACACTTTCAAGTAAATACTACTGGTAAGTCAGATAAAGCTGAAGAAAACATCTTTAAACATTGAAGTAAGTTATTAAAATTTACTTAAGACTTATATAAGGACTTTTTTATGGAAAAATTTTCTGTTTCTGGTACTTTTGGAAGGCTTTTGGGGATTTGTAAACTCAGAAGTGGCCGCATCTAAAGAGAGGAACCTGGGATGTTCAGATGTGCGTGGAAAACTGAGCTGTGGAGAAACCGTTGCACATCTGTTCGGTTTTGTGTTCTATAACCAAGAGGAGTGTTCACCTTTGAGGTCTTCTTGCCATCACTGGTATCAGATTCAGGATTTATAGACTCGAGGTGGCAGGAACCGTTACAGTAAGTTTGGTGGTTTTTCTCTTCACCTACACACACTCCGGAGAATCCAAAGGAAACCTGTGTGTTTAAGGAGAAAGCTGTGAGTGTGTTCAACTTTGTAGGGTTATCATCCTGTACCATTCATGTCCAGCAGCATGGGGAGAAGGAGCGGAGGAGCGTGATTGTGTGTGTCGTAAATAAAATTAAAACAGATGAGAACTCAAAGCATTTTGAACACTCCCTTCGGAAATTGTTCAGTAAATGACTCAATGAAGACCCAAGAGCTAATAAAGAGCAACCCATCCATCTCTCCCTTTTCTTCAGTTCATTCGTCTCATTCTGACAGTCAATGTTAATGACTCTAAGAGTAAGTTATTGTAAAAGCTATATTATTTTATCATGAAACTTTATTGATTTTTGTTTCTTTAAGTATTTGCCATTTTTATGTGGCACTTTTATAATGTCAGTATTCTCTCTCTGAATGAGGTAGCAGGCAGCTCATCGCCCACAACTTAGGCTGTACTGTTGTCAAAAATCTCATCAGCCTAATGGTCAAAGTATTGTTTATCATTACATAACTAATGTGATGCACTCTGCTGAATGCTTCCCAAACATCATTTAATGTCCAGCAACTCCGTGAGACATACTATTCCTTATATCTTAGTTTTTTGTACAAGGGAAAACTGAGGCATAGAGAGGTTGTATAGCTGAGAGCCTCACAGCAGAGCAAAGGGTGGAAATCACTTAGTTCTGCTTGATGTCTGCTTAGTTCTGCTTGTGGCTATTGCCTCTTTTTTTTTTTTTTTCCTTGAAGATTTATTTATGTATATAGTATTCTGTCTGCATGTCTGCCTGCCCACCAGAGGAGGGCATCAGATCTCATTACAGATGGTTGTGAGCCACCATGTGGTTGCTGGGAATTGAACTCAGGACCTCTGGAAGAACAGTCAGTGCTCTTAACCTCTGAACCATCTCTTCAGCCCAAAATCAATCAATCAATCAATCAATCAATCAATCAATTAAATGTGCATTGGTGTTTTGCCATGGGTGTCGGGTCCCCTGGAACTGGAATTACAGACAGTTGTGAGTGGCCATGTGGGTGCTGGGAATTGAAATCAGGTCCTCTGGAAGAACACTCAGTGCTCTTAAACACTGAGCCATTTTCTCTCTAGCCTGCCTCTGTTTACTTATGCAAGATGAGTAGTTTTTAATTATTTTTGCTTTTTTATTAAAATTTTAGATTATTTTTACTTTTAAAAAAAGATTTTATTTACATATTTTATGTATATGGGTACTTTGTCTGCATGTACATATCCATACTAGAAGAGGCCATACTAGAAGAGGTGTTGGGAAGTGAACTCAGGATCTTTGGAAGAGCAGTAAGTGCTCTTAACCACTGAGCAATCTTTCCAGTCCCATCCCCATGCCCCCCCTCCTACACACACACACAGGGTTTCTCTATAGCTTTGGTGCCTGTCCTGGATCTTGCTCTGTAGACCAGGCTGGTCTCAAACTCACGGAGATCCACCTGCCTCTGCCTCCTAAGTGCTGGGATTAAAGGTGTGTGCCACCACCACCTGGCTTTTTTTTTCTTTTTCTTTTTTTTTTTTTTAAATACTTTTTAAAAATTGAAATAGGGGGCTGGAAAGATGGCTCAGAGGTTAAGAGCACTAGCTGCTCTTCCACAGGTCCTGAGTTCAATTCCCAGCAACCACATGGTGGCTCACAGCCATCTGTAATGAGATCTGGTGCCCTCTTCTGGTATGTATGCCTACATGCCAGAACACTGTACACAGAATAAATAAATCTTTAAATAAATAAATACTGAAATAGAATTATATCACTCCTCACCCCCTTTCCTCCCTCCATCCCCTTCCAGGTACCCTCCCTTAAATTCCTCTGATGTCCCCCCTTTTCTTGAGCTGACAGCCTCTTTTTGATTATTTTTGTTACATACACACATATATGTGTGTATATGCGCACAAATATGTATCAATACAATCTGCTGAGTCTGTTGGTGTTTGTTTCAAGGCTGACCACTGCCTTGGACAACCAACCAGGGGGCTCATCCCTGGGAGAGGGTAGTTCTCCCAGCAGGCATTCATTGCCTGTGGTTCTTTGTCTAGGCATGGGAGCCTGTAGAATTATTTATCCCCTTCCATGTTAGTATGTCTGTCGATACTGCCATCGTCCCAGTCGTGTGTATGGAGCCGTCTCGAGGAGAGGCTGTTTCACAGCAGACTTCCTGGTGTTCTGGCTCCTTCAGTCTTTCAGTCCTCCATGATGTTCCCCGAGCCACGGACGGATGTCAGAGTTGAGATGTGGAGGTGGCCATTGAGGCTGAGCTCCCATGTTGATCTCTGCGTTTTATCCAGTTGTGGCTCCCTTTGATGGTCTCCACTTGCTGTAAAGAGGCTTCTTTGATGAAGGGTGGTAGCTACTCTTATCTAGAATAGTGTAGGGAATTTCACTGATCTAGCAAAGTGGTGATAGTAGACTCTCTTCTAAGGTCCATGACTACTATACTAGCCCCCAGGAAGCGGGCTAGGTTTCCAGTTCAAAGCATGATTTCCCTCCTGTGGAGTGGTCCTTAAGTCCAATCAGACAGCTGTTGATTGCCCCTGACATGTGAGTGCCACTTACTGCACTTTTATGTGTATCTTGCATGCTGGTAATCACTCTGGTTATTATGTGTTGTGGCTGGGTAGGACTGTTTAATAGCTTCCCATCCTTGGCAGCTTGCATAGTATTTTCTGGAACCATGGAAGCTGGACGGCAGGAAAGAGGCTTTCAGGTCAGATCTAGCTCGAATCATCTGTGCACTGTACCCTGTATGTTGTGACAAGTATTTTCAAATTAGCAGCCGTTAAGTGTCCACAGGATATCAGTGAGCATTGAAGAAGTTAATATCACTTGAAAATACCTGAGAAATGACATTGCTGTTAGCAGAGCCGAGCTTCATCATGTTGTCCAAATGGAACTATTTTCGACTATAATTGAATTTCTTATCTCAACTGTTAAACCGTGTGGCATCAGCTGTGAGTGTTAGTGACCCTGGAGAAAGACAAGACTTCATGTCTGAGCTTGCAACTCTATAAGGCATCAGGGGAGTTAATAGACCTCCAGGGGTGAGCTCCCTTATTGGTTGTCTAATTTTCTTTTCTTTTTTTTAAAGACTTTTTTTTTTTTTTAAAGATTTATTTATTATGTATACAGTGTTCTGCCTGCAGGCCAGAAGAGGGCACCAGATCTCATTACAGATGGTTGTGAGCCACCATGTGGTTGCTGGGAATTGAACTCAGGACCTCTGGAAGAGCAGTCAGTGCTCTTAACCTCTGAGCCATCTCTCCAGCCCCGGTTGTCTAATTTTCAGTTAGACCTCAGCCATTGGAAGTGCACATTACCTGTGGCCACAAGTAAGGCAAACCCAGCGTGTTTTGATGGAGGGGCTTCCTCTCCTCATTACAGTCCCCTTTTGCCAGTTTTCCTTATGCTTCCTAACAGATTCATAAATATCTCCCATCCCGAGCCCTGATCGGAGACTTGTACAGGCTTCTCTGCTGTGTGTCCCCAGGACCTGCTCCTGATAAATCCTTCAGTCAATCATTTAGTTATGTAGAATATGTTTTTCCCTCGCCTCTTTGTTTTGGTGCCTAGGACTGAATCTAGGCTAGGGCTCTACCTCTGAGCTCTGTTCCTAGGCTCTTGCCTGAGCCATTCTCTGAGGTGTATATATTTGCATGTAAAAAGAAGCCAGTGAGTCTGGTGGTGGTGGCAGCACTCAGGAGGCAGAGACAGGCAGATCTCTGAGTTCAAGGCCAGCCTGGTCTACAGAGTGAGTTCCAGGGCAGCCAGGGCTACACAGAGAAACCCTGTCTTGAAAACAAACAAACAATAATTAAATAAACAAATAAAAATAAATAATAAAAAATCAGCCAGTGAATTGTGCTTTTGTGTGTGACCAGAGGAAGATCACTGAAATTGAAAAGTTTATTAAACCATTTTCATTTTCAACCACTGAAATTGAAAAGTTTATTAAACCATTTTCATAGGAAGTAGATCTGTTTGGGGGACAATACATAAGCTACTGGACAGTACAAAGTCTATGAAATAGTGCCACAACTCACCCATGGACTGTGTTTCTGAATAAAATGCAGATAAATAGGAAAAAGCAAGCTAGGAGGCAGAACTGCTGGGGAAATGGCCTGGAGGTGAAGTGCTCGCAGTATAATCAGGAGGACATAGAACTCAGATCCCCAGCACCCACATAGAAGTCTGGCTAAGTGAGGCATCAGTCTATAGCCCCAGCACTGGGAGAGTCGGGGGAGGCAGGGAGAGGCAGATCTCACATCCCAGAGGCTTCCTAGCTGCCAGACTAGCCTAAACATCAATGTCCAGGCACAGTGAGAAACCTCTCTCAAAAATAAGGTGGAGAGGACACAGGGGACAATACCCAGTTGACCTCTGACCTCTGCATGTGCGTGCACGGGCACACACATGTGCACACATACACCACACCCTCAAAGCATTTGAGAAGCTTAGCAATTAAGAGCACTGTCTACTCTTGTAGAGGACCCCCATTCATGTCCTAGTTTCACACTTCCGAGGGGGATCCAGTGCTGCTTCTGTGCCCCACTCCCAGGGCACTGGGTGCACATGTGTTGCACATATACACATTCAGGCAAAACACACATAAAATTAAATGAATAAACTTTAAAAAGTAAATTGATATTTCTGCCATTTCACAACTTTTAGAAAATTACCCATGATTCTGTGCAAAGTAATCAAGTTAATAAAAGTATGGAGGATTCAGGTATAGCTCAATTGAGAAAGTGCTTGCCTTGTAAACATGGGGGGGGGCGTGCTGAGTTCGAGCCCAAAAACCTATGTAAAAGAGAGCTGGGTATGGTGGTTGTGTGCATGTAGTCTCAGCTCTGAGGACACAGACAGGTGAACCCCTGGGTCTCACTGACCAAATAGCTTAGCCCACTTAGCTTAGCCAGGTCCCAACCTTGTCTCAAAAAACAAAACAAAACAAAAACCCCAAGGCCTAAGGAACCACACTCTGCTGCCCACACATATTCATACACACGTGCCCATGCACCTACTGTCCACATACAGTTTATACATTCATGCACATGCACCTGAACATGCACTATGCACACATGCAACTTACGTTAATAAGACAATTAAGCATTTCTTTTCATTGGGTTTAAACAAGTGATTTATTGAACGTTCTATAATATGGAACATATTTGAAATGTTCCAGTGGGAGATATGCTACACGTTCTGTCCTGAAATGAGACTTCACCTTGCTTCCCTCTCTCGTCACTACTGATGTACCACCAGTGGCAGTGACTAAAGGCAGATGTTTGCTTCCATGATATTGAAGTTTTGATCTTTGTATGTCCTTAAGACATCACCTCTGCATTCAACTGTGTTTTTTTCTTTCTTTCTTTCTTTCTTTTTTTTTTTTTTAACACATTTCCCACAGCAAAGAATTTTCTTTAGGAAGAAAAGGAGGTTGAGACAACATGATTCCCTCAGGGTACCATGCTTAATTCACTGGACAATCCTCTGTTTTCCTTTCTCTCTGTTAGGGTGATTAACTTCACAGACTACCCAGGAGCCAGGGGCAGAAGCTGTGTTTCGAATTTAAAATCAAAACGGAATAGCAGGTGTGAAGTTTTGGATAACTATCAGGACTAGATCTGGACTACAAGAAGGGCCTCATCCCACCAGTAATGAGCAGTACCGTGTGGTCTCCACCAGACACTCCATGCAAAGCAAAGGGCTCATACCTGTAGAAAAGGACGATCCGGCCCTGAAACTGACAAGTGCTTTCCCAAGCTACAAACGTAGTGACTGTGGGATCATCCAGGCTTTCAAGTTGTTACAGTATTTTCTGTTGTGGGGTCACACATTGCTTGAGAGTTTGGAGCTCTCTTCAAGTAGGAAATGATAATTTGGCGTTACCACGCTATGCCTCATAGTACTATGAAAAAGCATCGCCCAGTTTATGAAGAGCTTACAGAGCTTACCACTACCGTGGCGTGTTGGGAACAACTGTGCCTTTGCATTTGTTTCAGGACTGTGTTAAATCCCATGGCAAGCACGGAGGATAGACACGGCCTTGCCCGCGCCCCCCCCCCCCCATGTGTTGATTTTAAATAATCTCAGCTGTTCACATTTTTATGAGCATCATCTCCTTCCAAGCAATCAGAAGTTGGCAAGGCTGAGCAACGAAGAATTCTGGAATAGCTGTTTAATTTTCTCCCTTTCTCCCACTATCTGGTTTAATATTTTAAGACTCTCTGCAGATATTTCAGTAATGGATGTAATTCTAGATGTTGCTTTTTAGAGGTGATAATATCTGTCTCAGAGTAAAAATGCCAGAGCAGAAATGTATGAGGATCAATGGGGTAAAAAGTAGTCTGGAAATCGTGATTTTGAACATGTTGCATAGGCAAACTAGAACACTGCTGCGGTGTGACCCTGGCCCGCAGATGGCGTCACCACCTTTGGTGGTGGCAATCAAAACATCTCTTGACGGTTATCACTGTGTTGTTAGTGGCTTATAAAAGGCAAAGGTGTGTGTTTTTACAGGTGGTGTGGGTACTAAGCATTTCCTAGAGGTAGAAATGTAACCCACACGGGAGGAAGGAACTGGACACAGTGCTGCCCTGTAGCTGAGCATCTCCAAAGTTGGTCGGTCTGTGCAGAGGAAATGGTTGGTACCATTGCATGGCCTTCTTGTCTAAAAGTAAAGCAGCAGGGACATCAAGTTCTGCTGCCCCTTCTGGCTGCTGCCTTGCTGGCACAACTAAGGGTGGCTTGGCTTTCCTCGGCCCTTGGGTGTTTTCTCCGGAGTTTGGACACCTGAACTAATGGCTGTCTGGTTTTAGGGAGCAGACTCTTTTCTTCATGGCATCCCTATTTTAATTTCACAGCCTAGCAGCTGCTTCGGGGCTCATTCATGCCGAAGGCTTTGCACACACAGTAGATGGAAAGCAGAGGGTGGCGGGATACTAAAGGAGTCTACTGTGCTTGCTCTGTTTTGTTTGTATCACCTCTAAGAGTGCCTTTGAGTCCTCAGCTGAAGCTGATTCTGGAAGAGGGTGAGGGTGGGCTCCTGCTGGGGACGGTCCTGGATGGACAGAAGGCAGTGCTACCCACAGGAGAACTTGCTGGAAGCCTGTGGGAGACAGCAAGGTTGTGCCTGCCCTACTCAGTGTGACTGTCATAACTGTGCGAGCTGCCCACTGCCATGACCAGTTCCTGAGACTTTTTTTTTCCAGGTTAGCAGAGGCATATTTCAAGACCTCTGTGAAAGAGCGCTCGCTCGGATGGCACTCACTCACTCCAGAATCCTGAGCCAGCACACAGGGTGATGCCCCAGCCACGTGGCTTCCTCTCACTCCCTGCAAGGACGCATTGGAAAGTACAAGCAGAGAGCAACTGGGGAGGGGGGGGGGGGGTGGGGGAGGGATAGCCTCAGATCTACTCTCACGTGTGGCAGCGGGTTGTTCATTAACGACATTCCTTAGATCAAATGTGCTGCGCGACACAGGATGCAGACTTTGATCGGAAGCTCCTGGAGCAAACTGTACAACAAAGGGGCCTGGAGAGCATCAGAAAGCGCTAACTGCCGCCC
>CABHPQ010002528.1:0-23605 GCA_902168405.1 Peromyscus aztecus
CAGAATTGTAAGTGATCACCACCAGTGCCAGGGTGAAAATGCTTCTTTTAGATATTAATTTTGTACTGAAAAGACGGCTTCTGGTGAGACACATTAAATATAGATAGCCCAAATCTGCTACAATCAATGTAATTTCATCACAGAAAATAAGGATTAGACAAATCTTGAGTTGTAATTACCAAAGGAGTTAGTTTCCCATCTGGACTATATTGTCAGATTACTATAATGAACATATCTACAGCTGCTGAGAAGTTCTGTTTTACTTACTCTATTTAGAGATGATAATACAAGTTAATGTTTTAAGAGTTCTGATTAGACAAGACGAACTCTTAGAAGGCAACAGTGTAGTCTGACTGCCCTCTAGGGGCTGCAGAGAAGTCACACTCAGGGTCTGCTGAACGCCAGCTCCTTGCCGTGCGGAGTAGGCTATCATTGTCTATAAGGAGTCTGTGAAACCCCACATTACACAGGCATACTGTACTTCAATCTCACTCTTTCTGTACATTCCACAAGCCCCCTTTGCACCAAATGCCTGAGCAGTGCTAGGCATGAAGGGATGGGAGCTAAGCTTCTTGAATGACTGAAAAAGCAGCAGAATGTAAGCGTCGCACTGCAGCCTCACAATGCTCTCCCTCTGAAGAAAACAAACAACAGAACCCATGCTACAGTCATTTCCCCCCAAGTTTTCCAAAGGGTTACTATACTGGTCGGTTATCTAGAGTGGAGGAAGAGGAGGGGGGATCCATCTGGGAAGGCCAAGGGGTAGGAGAAAGGGAAGTAAAGGCCAACTCATCACAGAGCAAAGCCCTTGTGAATGGCTCCTAGGATCACATACTGGTCACATGTTCTGAACGCTGCCAGGACATCCTGGCCAAACAGTCTTTAGTCTCAGCCAGACTTTTTCCTGGAAGGATCCCTCATAAATAAGTCTTGTATGAAGGGAATGTAAATGGCTTTTTATAGGAGTTCTTGTTTACTCTGGCTGACCTTTGAGCCACAGGGCTTTTGAGTTGAAACTGCAATTTTTTTTTCTTTTGATGTCTTTTCACTAATAATAATGAAAATATTTGGCAAAGCATGCCTTTTGTTTTGAAAAACACCTGTCTTTTTCTCTATTTTAAGATGCAACTTAGACTTATAAGCTGAGAACATCTTATGTGGGAAACTTGATGGTGTACTATGTGTATGTCTGCTGCCCTTAGAGGCCAGAAGAGAGCACTGGATGTCCTGGAACTGGAGTTAAGGATAGTTGTGAGCCACCATGTGAGTGCTAGAAAGCACACCTGGATCCTCTGCAAAAACAACAAGTGCTCTTAACAAGCTGAGCCATCGCCAGTCCCTACAGGAAAGTTTTCAAAGCTATTGGCACTACCGAACCTGCTCAATGAAATCTTCTTACTAAATTAATTAGGAGATTAGCTCAGTATGATCCTTCATATTTAAAATTTCAGCACTCAGAAGGCTGAGGCAGGAGGATTACTGTGAGTTATGGGCCAGCCTGGGCTGCATATCATGACCCTAAAACAAACAAACAAACAACAAAATAGAACAAAACAAACACAAAAACAAAACAAAAAAAAAAACCCTCAACACTGAAAGAAATGGCTCAATGTGTAAGTGCCTGGTGAGTTAGCACAAGGACAAGAACCCAAGCTGGGATTCCCTACCATCCACACAAAGAGCAGGGTACTCCCAGAACCAGTACTGGTGGACAAAGACAGGTAGAGCCCGGGGCTTGCTGGCCAGCTAGTGAGTACCAAGAGCAAGCTCCTGGCTCAGTGAGAGACCCTATCATAAAAACAGTGACATTTAAAAAAAAAAAAGAGTGACAGAGGAAGATACCTGACAATGACTTATGGCCTCCAAGTACATATTCTCTCTCTCCCCTTCCTTTCCCTCCCTCCCCACTCCTGGAATGGGGTCAGCTAGAACAACTGTAAACTCAAGTCATCAGAGGTCAACATGTTACAAATCTCAGGCCAATTTAGGCTACAGTGAGAGACCCTGCCTCAAACGAAACAGGAGACTCAGCCATTCAAAGACATGGCTATATGAAACCTGTCTAAAGGAAGCAAACAAGTAAGTAGAACAATAAATAAATAAAACTAAAAGAAATTAATTAACACAAATAGCTACGTGCTTAACTTTCTTCCCAAGAATTAAAAAGATAAATACTAATTGGACATGAACTAAAGTCCAGAAAGTCAGAACCATTCTTATTCACACTGTAAGGTCTAAATTATTTCTCTTAAAATTTTTTCTGATTTTTAAAAATATGGTTAGCCTTAAGCTGGATGTGGTGGTGCACACCTTTAATCCAGCACTCAGGAGGCAGAAGCAGGCAGATCTCTATGAGTTTTCGGCCATCCTAGTCTACATAGTGAGTTTCAGGACACCAGGGCGGTTAAAGAGAGAAACCTTGTCTTGAAAAACAAAACCAAAAATAAACAAAAAAATGTGGTTAGCCTGCATGTAAGTCTGTGTACCTAGTACATGCAGTGCCCCAAGAGGCCAGAAGAGGGTGTCAGATTCTTTGGGACTGGAGTTACAGGCTGCAGTGAGCCACCATTTGGGGGATGGGAATTGAACCCAGGTCCCCTGGAAGAGCAGCCAGTGCTCTGAAGCACTGTGCCACGTCTTTAGCCACCTTTCTCAATTCTCCGAATGTGAGGAAGAGGGCGCTATGAATGGGGTTTAACAGACCTATCTGCTGAAGAACATGGCTTGCTCTTTGAGGAGAGCAGTCACCAGACTGCTCAGCACAATGAGAGGCAGCACCCCATGCAGTAATGGCTCTTGTAACCTCCCAATTTAACATGCTGGAGTTGAAATTTCATTAGCAGCTGGGAGAGGTACGGTGACTGAGAGCTACGGATAGGACAGATTGAACTCCACTGTAACTTGTCACATTGTTCTGTATCTACAAAAAAAAAAAAGCTCGTGGAAATGAGATCAACTCTAAGCAAACTCCTGAGAGATAGCTACTTTGGCTACTTGTCTTACACATGCTAAGTGAGCCCTCTATCACTGAGCTATGTCTTTAGACTAACATGTAGCTTTGTAAACACTTTCTTCATAGACATTGGCATTCTCTTCCTGTGTGTGTGTGGTCCTCATTCATATTCAGAAATCCTTTTATTGCTGTAAGTAGCAATGCCTGTAGTTCCAGAACTCATGAGGTGGAGGCAGGGGATATCAAGAGATAAATCCAGCACAGACTACCTATGACTGTATCTCTATCTTTTTTTTTTGTTTTTTTTGTTTTTCCAGACAAGGTTTCTCTGTGTAACATTCCTAGCTGTCCTGGAACTCGCTTTGTAGACTAGGCTGACCCTGAACTCAGAGATCCGCCTGCCTCCTGAGTACTGGGATTAAAACCGTGTGCTACCACGCCTGGCTTCTATCTTCATCTTAAAAAAGAAAAGGAAATACTTAGTTTCCAAAATAGTAGGCACTGATGCTGTAAGAAAAAAATGGCTGTGTGTGGTAACTCATGTCTGTAATCCCAGCATTCAGGAAGAGGCAAAGGACCACTGCAAACTCCAGGCCAGCCTGATCTACAGAGCCAGTTCTAGGACAGTCAAGGCTACATAGTCCGATCACTATGTTTCATATTACTATTCACATTCTCGTTCTTTGATCTGAATCCCTCTAGACAGACTTAGCAATGTTGAGCACAGTAGGTACTAGCTGATGTGGTGGTGCACACCTGCCTGGAGCTGGAGGTGGAGACAGAAGGATACCTAGATCTCACTATCTAGCTACTCGTGTCCAATCAGTAACCTCCAGGTTCAGTGAGTCACTGGCGAGCAAACTGGTGAGGAAGACATGGAATGTCGACCTCTGACAAACACATAGGAACACACATATCAATATACACACACAAAAATTAGGTATGCTATGGTGACTGCTTAATAATTTAAGATGTACTGCCTTAAAACAAACAAACTCATCACTGAAAGCACTTACAGGAAAAACAAAACAATTTTTGTAATGCTCATTAATTTTGTAATGTAATGTTACCTGGTCTGAAAATCAGCAACCATGTCCCGTCTCTCTGAGATCTTGGATGAACCATCCAGCCTCATGTAGGTATGCTTCCTGTAAACCATATATTCCTGTCAAGCAGGATAAAAGAACACAGTAAGTCTGATGCCAATCACTGCATTCTAATTCGCAAGCTTTTGCCCACCTTCTCCATACCAGGCTCAGGTCATTATACACAGAACAGGGAGGGAATGATTAATTATCAAAGGGCAGCAAGTGAGTTTATTGCTCCTGTATGAAATTCAAAAACCAACCTGTAATCTCAACCTCAATTTGGAAGCTAATTCAATACAGATTTCTGTAGGCTTTATAAAAACCACCTCCCCCAAATAAAAACTAAACTCCCAAACTAAAATGACTTTTCAGTCACTGAGCATAGATTTTTCATAGCTATGAACAACGACCAGTTTCCTTTTAGTAATTAACATTTATACCCTGTCCCTTGGCCCCACCCTTGGCAAATCCCTTCGGATTAAAGTTCTTCAATTTACAGTCTCAGTATCAGCGTGAAACAGATGACAAAGTAATTTTCCTAAGCTGAGTATGTTCTTCTGATCACTGAATCACAATTTTAAGATGCAGAAAAGACTTTAAGAGATCCAGCTGGAAAAGTGTTTCCCTTGTCTCAAAAATTGCGATTCTTTAGAGAAGAAGATCAAACTCATGCTTATTTTCCCTCCTGTTAACCAAGATGACATTACAAAAAGTTCATTGTAGAAAAGCTCATGTCCAAATCTCAACAGGGTAGCCTACGTATAAACAGACAGACATGTGGCCAGGTGAGGTGGTACAGGCTTGTGTTCCCAGCTCTTAGGAGGTGGAGGCAAAAGGATCAGGAGATGTAATTACCACTTCAGCTGCAAAGCAAATTCAAGGCCAGCCTGGGCAACATGAGACCTGAAGCAGGCAGGCAGGCAGAGACACAGACACCACAGACACAGACAGACAGACAGACAGACAGACAGACAGACACACACACACACACACTCTGCAAACATTAACAGTAGTCCTTCAATCTGTGGTTTCACTTTCCTTGCTTCAGTCTACCTACAGTAAAGCTGCAGTTTGAAAATATGAAATAGAAAATAAGTAACAAGTAATTAATAAGCTGTTTTTGTTTTTTCTTTTGAGACAGGGTTTCCCTGGCTGTCCTGGAATTTAGTCTGTAGACCAGGTTGGCCTTGTATTCATAGAGATCCACTTGCCTCTGCCACCCAAGTGCTCGGATTAAAGGCATACGTTGCTGGGTTTTGTCTTTGAGATCAGGTCTTACTATGTAGCCCTGAACTCTTTGTAGACCAGGCTGCCCCTTAACTTAAAGAGATCTGCCTGCCTCTGTCTCCGAGTGCTAGGATTAAAGGCTTACAGCATATCAGGCCAATTAGTAATTTTTAAAATAACTTTGATATAGTGTATTACATTTTATTTTATTATTAGCTACCAGTAAATTCTTACTTGATAAACTATCTTAGGTATATACAGAAAAAAAAAGTGTATGTCTCAGGTTCTGGGGAGTCTTAGAATAAATTTATCTATTAAGAACCACAACTAAGTTCCAACTATATATAGGGTCTAACATAACTTTTCCCTACTGAAAAAGACTAATCAGCCAGGCCTTGTGAAACAGCTCTGTAATCCCAGCTACTTGGAAGGCTAAAGCAGGAGGGTAAGTTCAAGACCAGTCTGGACTGTTCAATGAGACTGTGTTTTATAATACAAAACTGAAAGAGAACCAGGGCTATAGTTAAGTGACTATCTCAATCTCTAGTACTACAAAAACAACCAACCCAAACCAAAAAGCCAGTAAATTCTACATACTGGAGACATTTACACTGGCTTCCTGTGGCAGTAAGGACTTTTCCCATGATGTAACTTTCTCTGAAGTAGATCACATATTAGGACACAAAGTGAGCCTCAACAAACAAAGGGAAACTGAAATCTTTTTTTTTTTTTTGTATAGTATGTGATTACAATGGAGTAAGACTACAAGTCAACAGCAAACAAAATCCTAGTGACTATACAAACTCAAGGAGATTAAACATGAACTAACGAAGAATGACTAAGGTCTTTGAAGAAACCAAGATACAAATAATGGAGCTGGAGAGATGGCTCAGCTGTCAAGAACACTTAACTGTTCTTGCAGAGGAGTTTGGATCCCAGCTCCCATATGGAGACCCTCACAACAAGGGCCTCTAATTCCTGTTCTAAGAGGTCTGACACTTTCTTCTGGCAACTGGGCAACTTCACTCAGTGCACACATCCCTCTTATCCTCATACATAAAAATGAAAATATTTAAAAGCCAATCTGAAAATTAAGAAGGCAGTTATTTCCTTTAACAAAGGAAATGAAAAGTTCTTAGAATCAAATGGAAATGAAGGACATATCAAAACACAGACTTAATACAAACAGGCCTGAAATAAGCTTAATCAATCTGGTACATCTCTGTAATGAAAAAAAATTACTTTATTCTTGTGTATGTTGGGGGTCCTGTGCATGTCTATGTGGTGTCTTCAGAGGCAGGAGGGAATCAGATCCCCTAGAGCTGAAGTTACAGGTGGCTGTGAGCTGTCTGATGTGGGTGCTGTGAACTGAACTTGGGTTCTCCAAAAGAGCAATGTGTGTTCTTAACCATCTTTTCCAACCTGTACAATGAAAATTTTAAACACTGAAGAGAAAAATGAGGAAGACTCTAGATGGAAGAATCACTACTGTGAATAATGCTGTTTTACCAAAAGCAGTCTACAGATTTAATGCAATTTCCATCAAAATTCCAGTGGCATTCTTCACAGGAAAAAAAATGTTAAATTTCATATGGAAGCACAAGAGATCCTAGACAGCCAAAGCACCTTGAGCAAAATGAATACTGCTGGAGCTATCATCATACCTAATATCAAGTCATAGTACGGAGTTACTGGTCAGGGAAGTTCCAAAAGTCACCCAAACAAGGCAGACTATTTGCCACTGCACACCATACCTCCACAGTAAGACTCTGCTGCTGAAGACATAGCACACTCTGGGTGCAGGACATAGAGAAATTAAGCTGGAACTGATCTGAAAATCTCCTTGTTGGCTAGCTTTTCTTTTTTCTTTTTTTAAATTAATTTATTTTTTAATTACACTCATTCATTAGTTACACTCATGATATTAATTACATTTGTGGTATTCATTGATTACATTCACAGTATTCATTCAATAATTATATTTATGATATTCATTAATTACATTAATTGTATTGATTTATTACATATATGATATTATGTCCTGATACTACTGTCCATTTGTGGGGTTTTTCTATCACACAAAACAGATTCTGTACTTGGGAAATCATTGCTCTATATTCCTTTCTTCTCCATCTTGAGATAATGTCTAATTTTTCTGTCTCTATGAATTTGTATACTCTATATACTTCATGTAATACAATTGTATAGTATTTGTCCCCTTTTTTGAATGTAAAAACATTTTATGTACAACTGCAGGAGAAATAATACTCAGATAGCCTGAACATAAAAACAGGTTATAATTTAAAAGTCCAGGGTTATTTTAAACAGTAAAATATTTTCTCTGTAGAAAATAGTATAAATGATAACATTTCCCAATAAACCCTTTTAAGCCAAATGATAGCTGAATTATACATATAAATAATGATTAGATTCTGGGATACAGAAGAAATCTATCTTCATCTGTTCAGAGAGCTATGTTTTACTTAAGTTGTGGAAGTGAGATTCCTATTCATCTTCCCCTTCACTGTTTGATTTACGGCAGACGTTTTTCTATAGGCTAATCCATATCTAAAAAGATTTTAGCCTCCCCTCCTGAAAGTACGGCCAGCATTTTCTTTCATCTGGCTAGCTCTGCACAGTGCAGGAAGTGCTCTGCAGACCACCGAGGGAGAAAAGCCATCAACTGTACGACCCAGCTGTGCGTGAACCCTGAATGCTTCAATATTGGCCTTCTAGGCAAGGTGCTGATGGGTTCAAAAACAGTATGAAGATAACCAAGGTTCTGACTGGATATGAAGATTGATCCACAGAAGAAATCTATGCCTGGTATTATAAACGTCCATTGCTCTGGAGGTCAGATGCTCTATCAAGGCATCTACTTCTGTTGTTTTCCTAAAGGACAGGTTGTCAAACTGTCTTCTAAATACTTACGTTTATAATTATAGATTAATACCACTCTCAACCTTGGCCAGAGAAGCTTCTTTTTGTAATGGTCAACAGTTAACGCAGCAGTTCAAACTGATAAAGGGGTGAGAGTAAGTGACCACGGTATGCTTGGTCCTAAAAGGGACATCTATATAACACACCTCCACCCTGCCAAGGTTCAGAGAACATCACAGAAAAGGAGGCAGAAAGGAGGTAAGAAGATGGGGACGAGGGCCGAAATGTTGCCTTCTAGATAGGACATGGCCAGTGTACTCCTAACTCACTGCAGCCAACATTCTAGTAGGCAGCGCTAACTAGACTCTATAGGTTATCACAAAAAAAGGAGTGTATGTGGGAGCAGGGCATGCTGGGGAGGAGAAGAGGGAGTTGAGGGTAGACTGGATCAAGATACATTATATACATGTACAGGAATGTCAAATACATTAAAGAAATGATTGCTCTCTAACAAATAGAGATCTGTTATATATATGTTATACGGAATATATAAATATGCACATACACATACACCCCAAAGTAGATAAACGTAGAAGATTTACCTTACATCTACCTTAAATATGATTTCTATTTGTTAAATATATCTAAGTAAAGTTTCAAAGAGAAACTAATATACACCCCAAATCCACAGGTGAGGACACAAGCCAAGAGCAGAAAGAAAGGCAGAGGAGTCCCTTTGAGCCCTGGCATTGGACATGACCGTCCAATGACATTCATCACTAGAGACACCTGGAGTTTGTCAGAGACCAAGACCGAAGGCAGAACCAGAACCTACATTTTGATGAGGTTGAACTTACAAGCATCAAGTTTAAGAAACACTACTGTAGAGAGTGAGAGACTTTGGAGCACTCAGTCCTAAGTGAAATGTCTTCATCAAGCCCCTCCCCTCAAGGCTCAGGGCTATATGGAGGAGGCAGAAAGACGGTAAGAGCCAAAGGTGGTGGGTGACTCCAGGGAAACAGCGTCTGCCAGACCCAAGATTGATGCACATATAAACTCAGAGACTGGGGCAGCAGGCCTGAGGCGTGCACAGGTTCAAGCCGGATGGGGTCTTAGCAACAAAGGGGAAGTAGACACAGACTCCCACCTCTAATCAAGAAGCTATCTGCAACCAAGACCAGCTGGCAAAGGCAAACTTCACTTTTCTCCAAACAAGTCTCACTGGGTATATCAACTGCACTTCAGGTCAGGCTCCATGCCTAAGAGAAGTTGACCAACACAAAACAAACTCAGTGGTATTTATGTAGACTTTTTGACCCGTTTTGATTTGTTTGGGTATTCTTTGTCTAAAGAACAAATTTGGGTGGGTAGGGAGGTGGGAAGGATCTGGGAGAAATCAGGAGAGGGGAAAACATGGTCAAAATATATTTTATGAAAAAAAATTTCAAAAAAGAAAGACAACTGCTGTAGAACACACTATTTTTAAAACACTGGCACTTTCTGGGTTCCTCATATCTGTAGCTCAGGAGAGTTTAGAACTCAGGGCAATCTTCCTGCCGCAGCACCCTGAGTACTGGGATTGCAGGACTATGCCATCAGAGCTGACAAAACCCTGCACCTTTCTCCAAACTAAAGGTTAATGGACCCCCTACATAGATAATAGGCATCACTATTCTGGTTAGTGAAGACAGGTGGAGGGTTCAGGGTCCCATGTGCCCACACTCTAGCTTGTTCTCAATCTACAATAGTGCTCCATTTTGAAAGCTCCTACAAGTTCAGACCAGTTCTGGGTCATATCCATAAATCCTACTTATTATTTCTCAGGGTCTCACCTCGTAACGAAGAACTAGCCAAAAACTCTCTATGGAGTGAGGGACTGTTCTCAAACTTGCGGCAATCCTCTTGACTCAGACCCAAGTACTACTAGTATTAAAGGCATGAATGAGCTACTAGGCCAGGCTCTGCATCCTACATGTTTAACCAGTGACATGCAAACAAAGGTATCAGCATAATGAAGTAGTTTTAGCAAATGCTTTCTCAACCATTTCAAGTTCACTAAGTAAAACAGATAAACAGATACAGTAGCGTAATGCAAAGATACTAGGTGAACCTTGCAGTATCGGTGATCTGTTGTTGATGGCTGGGACTTCCTGAGCACTCCCTAAGTATAGTCAGTGTTTTATGTATTTCCCCTGGTTCAGCTCATCTCATCCTCAGGATGGCCTTTAGGATAGGTGCTATTACAGTCACTCCCACTGTCCAGTGGATGTTCAATGAAGTCTACAAAGAGACCTGCGGCTAGAACTGGGACCCACAAATTGGTTCAAACTTCACTCTTCTTTTGTTTCCCAGGTAAAAGGGATGCTCACTGCTAGGTGGGGAAGGGAAATGGGGCAGGGCCTCATCCACCCTAAAGTTTATTTCAAATTTGCCTTTGATGTTCATTTTAACCCAATTTCGCTTTGATAAAGCAAAGTGAGAGAAAGACTTAAGTGTTGAATCAAAAACCTCCAGACATGGTGTAACTCATTTTTTTGGAATTGCTTCATCTTTGGGGTACATCACCAGGAAAAAGTCAGACTCCTCTCTATGTCTGTTACAGTGTCTCTGCAGCCTAAGCATAATGTACCAAGAGAATGAAATATGATGGCTTTATTTCCCTTACAAAATACAGATCACTTCAGAGCAGACTCTTTTCTAAGATTCTTATGGGTTCAACACAACCTTTGTCTTTCTTTTCTCCTATACGGTATCTTCCAGTCACAGTGGACTACCTCCCCAAGTTTATACTTTCACATCATTGCCTTTAAAAATCAGGTTTCTTTAGTTTTGAATTTCCTTTCTTCCTGATAATTACAATCCAATTTAAATTCAGTTCAGATATTACTCTCTATGTATGTAGCCTTCTGCAAAAGTGGCTGAGTTACAAACAAACATACTCTCTCTAGCTATCCTTAGTTTTGCTAATGCTTCATTTGGCACTAGCATCAGGGTTCATTTGGCAGTTCTTTGTGTATGCAAAGTCTACTCCACTAGGTCCACTGCTGCTCAGCATAATGCCGTGCTCAAGTGTCATGAAAATAAATATATTTATTTATAGATTTTATTTCTTTTTTAACGTGTGTTTCCAATGCACGTGTGTGTGTGGATATACTCATCTGTATGCAGTGGGCAACAGAGCACATCAGGTGTCCTGCCCTATCACTGTCTACTTTATTCCCTTGACAGGGTCTCTTACTGAAACTGGAGCTAGGCTGGCAGCTAGCAAGCCCCAGAGATTCTCCTGTCTGCTGATTTTAAGTAGTGTGGCTGTAAGCTAAAACATTTTCCTTACCATTCTTAAGACCTTATGAAAATTCAGTTGATAGTGACTCAAATTTGCTTTTCATTCTGTGGGGACAGTTAAGAACATGCTAGCTTCCTAGCATAGTCAAAATCACGGTTCCCAAAGGTCATCTGGAGCTGTAAAGAAGCCAGTGCTCAGATGACAGGTCAGAGTGTCTGTTTAGGATGAATCCTTCTCCAGTGAGGAACTGTACTTCAGGCTTGCCTGGACAAGTTACACAAGCCAGTGGTCTCAGGTGTCACAATTAGCTATGGATTATCTGGATTTAATTCTATATCCTAATATTTTAAAACATGAGTTCAGGTTAGGATCTGTCTGGATTTCAGTACTTATTAATCATGCCATACAATCATGAGTTGACTGACTTGTTACAAGGACTTTTATACTGCACAGGAGATCGAGCGATGTATTTCTTTTAAATTCAGACTCAGTTACTTATGCAACAGGAGTGAATCTCCAAAGATGAAACCCAGACATAATGAAAATTGTCTGTAATAAATTAACAGTTCTCTTTAACTATGAAAATATCACAGGGATGGGCATCCTTCCCCACAAAAAAGGTGGCAGCAGAAGAGTTTTGTGTGACATATAGCTGTACAAGCTCATCCCAACTGCTCAGGGCTATGTCTGTTTCTACAGTACCCTCAACAGGGAAGACACTATAGGTGACTCCACGAATATCAAGTAAAGCAGAATGCAACACACCTAATCATCTATAATATCTTCTACTTCTGCCTGTGGAAACTACAAAATTCCTAGTTCTGTAAGAAAATTTCCCCTTTTCTTTAATTTCCTCACTCAGAAATATTTATTTGGATGCCATATAATAAGCTAAAACATTTCTGAGTACAGAATTATATGTGGAAGATCAGACACTTACACATTTAAATTGAAGTGAGATTTTTATCAAAAGAAAAAAAGGCTATCAATCACTATTTATGTATTTAATTGAGATGGGGGTCTCACTGTCTCTCTCACCCTGGCTGACCGGGAATTCTATGTAGACCAGGTTATTCTTAAACTCAGATTCTTCCTGCCTCTGCCTCCCGTGTGCCGCAATTAAAGGTGTGCACCACCATGCCCAGCTGTCAACTGCTTTAGAAACCAGCCAAGGCAGGTGCCCAGAACTAGTGCTGCCCCCACTAAAGGCCCTATATTGCCTTCTAGTTTTGCTGAATTCGAGAACCACAGAAACAAACAGCAGGGCCAAGGCAAAAGACGAGAGTAACAGGGAGGAAAAGGACCACTGAGTGAACGAGAGAGGTCATGCTCCCAGCCATGCATCGAATCTCAGTGGCCTCGAGTGTCTTTAACTCCTACGTTAAGTGGGAATTTTTCTTTCCCCCTTTGTACAACTATAAGATGACAATGGGGGTGGTGGTGTGGTATCCCCAAAATAAAAACCGACTTTCTGAGCCTGAAGAAACAAGACAAGTAGTACTGTGTTAGAGAAGTCAGGTATACTGCAGAAGCATACTCTTTCTATAAATGCCTATCTTTAGACGCAGGGACTTGGGTTTCATGAATGAGTCCGTTATGGAAGTGACTGGAACTATTCTGACAAATACAGGAATACAGACCTAATGCTGCATTACCCTGAGATCCACGACACGTTTACATTTCAGTAAACCATCAGCCAGAACAGTAAACACTTATGGGCACTGCCACTTGCTCCTCAGAAGCTCAGCTCTTTGAGAACCAACTGCTTGGAACGAAGAACATGGCTCAGCTGTGAAACTCAGGTTGTGAATCTGCTTTTTCTTAATTTATAATTCTCCACAGAGAGGCACCTGCATTTTAAAGTTCTCAGCTGTCTTGTTCATAAATACCACCCACTAAGCCACCTAAAACTCAGGGCCATCTCAGACATAACCCACCCACACTCATCTTCATCTGTCCCAGCTAGCTTACAGCTTACTTATTCTCTCATGATCCTTGGAACTTCTTTGACTATGAATCACCTTTTAAGACTCTATATAATTCTGAAATAGCCCTAGAAAAAGAAAGATTTTTGCCACCTTTACTAAGCCCATTGTGTACTGCTCTTTCAATAATTAAAAATATTTTTTTCTATGTGTATGGGTGTTTTGCCTGCATATACGTCTGTAAATTACATTTGTGGGGTGCCAGCATAGGCCAGAGAGAGTACTGGGTCCTCTGGGGCTGGAGTCAGGGACAGTTGTAAGTTGCCATGTGGGTGCTGGGGATTGAACCTGGGTCCTCTAGAAGAGCTGCCAGTGCTCTTCAGCTGAGCCATCTCTCCAGCACTTCTCTTTGTAATTCTTTTTTTGTTTTGTTTTTCGAGACAGAGTTTCTCTGTGTAGTTTTGGAGCCTGTCCAGGATCTTGATCTGTAGACCAGGCTAGCCTTGAACTCAAAGAGATCCGCCTGGCTCTGCCTCCTGAGTGCTGGGATTAAAGGTGTGTGCCACCACTGCCCGGCCTCTTTGTAATTCTTAACAGCTGACAATCACTGCTTCCCCTGTACTTTCCCTAACTCTTCAGGATGAGGCAAGCACACAAGAACCAAGAAGGAGACCTCACTGGACGACGGGTACTTACACTGCTTTGCTACTGTCGTCATCTGGTCTGAGCAGAGTTCCTTGAGCTGAACTGCTGCTATTAGAACCTTATTGCATTACAGATTTACACCACCAAACACGGCTGAGGCTATCACATACCTAGCATACAGAAAATCCTAGGTCCTACTTTCTGAGCTGTATGTGGGAAACTGGGGTGAACAGCAACTAATCAAAAGAAAACATTTGCAAGAGCGGCTTAATTGCCTCGCTTATGCTCCAACTTGTTAGGACTTCCCATCATTTATAAATAGGTGATGTCATGAAACAAATCAGAAAGTTTGTCATGTTAAAAGTACCCCAAATCTAAGCACTGTATGAAATCTAAGACTTATAGAAATAAAATTGACTCTAGATGTTGCTTATTATATCTCTTGCTAAAAGAAGTTACCAAATTATTAAAAGGAGCCTGCCCACAAAATGGATAAACACCCTGCGAAATCTACCAAGTCAACTTTGGTGTCCAAAGAACCCAAAACATCCCCACCACTCCTTTTTAAAATACTGTTTTATTATTTGTGTGTGTATGTGTGCATGCATAGTGTACATGTGGAGGTCAGAGGACAATCTGTGGGAATTCAACTCTCAACCATGTGGGTTCTGGGAACTGAACACAGGTCACCAGGCTTGCAGGCAAGTGCCCTTGTGCCGAGTCATCTCACCTTCCCTTCTGCTATCCCATCCCTTCAGTATCTTCACGGTCCTGATCTCCTTGTTCTCAAATAGCATACAGAGCTTTTCATATATTAAACCCAGGAAAAAAAATATGAGCTCTTTATACAGTTCTGATCACCAGATACCTCAGCCTCTCCCAACTTTCCTGTAAGAGACTTAACTCTGGTGGTTTGTGATTATTTGTTCTTGTTCTTTTGTTTCTGTCTACGACCTCCTCTTGTACAAGTAAGTCATCCTTCAGAAAAGGAAACAGAGAGGCCCTAACCATGTAACCAGTTGTCTTTGATGGCTAATCCAGTGGTGAACCATTAACATTACCTCAGGAGATTTTAAATATCCTAATTCTCAGAGCTCATTCCAATGTCTGCAACATATAGTCAAGATGAAAACCATTAAATTTAATCTGCTTGAATAGCTGTTTCCCGGGGTTTTAACATAAAAAAAAAAAAAAACATAAACAAAAAACTGAATCACAGGGCTGGAGAGATGGCTCAGGGGTTAAGAGCACTGGCTACTCTTCCAAAGGACCGGGGTTCAATTCCCAGCACCCACATGGCAGCTCACAGCTGTCTATAACTCTGGCACCCTCACACAGACCTACAGGTAAGCAAAATACCAATGTACATAAAATAAAAAAACAAAAACAAAAACAAAAAACCTCTGAATCTCCAATCTTGACTTCTATATAGAATTCAGAGACTTCCCAGACTAGGATCTGCTTTAAAATTGTGGCATTTCTTCTCTTGTAAAAGAAGAGTACTGTATTTCATTGGCTAAGGGAACAGAAGTCCTCTGATGACTGGGGGATGGGGCACTCTGCTCCTTCTACAGAATGGTAAACCACAAAGACAACTTTGGGTGTTCCCAGTAATTATGGCTGATACTATAGGGACATCAGATTCCTATCCAAATTAAATGTCAAGGACTCCTAGGTCCCCAAGGTTCCTTCTCCTACCTCCAGTAGGTCTATCATCCTGGTCATCTGAGAGTAGATAAGGACCCTATGTCCTTGAGACTTGAGTCGAGTCAACAGGACATCAAGGGCATACAGCTTTCCACTGTCTGTGATGAGGCTCTCCTTGCCTGGGGAGAAAAAAAGGGGTAGGGGAGGAAACTATTTAATTGAAGCAACAAATCACCTACTGCAAAGCTGTATGCTGCCGAAATTTCTGTAATCAGGATGCTTATCTTCATGAGGTAGAATGGAAAGCTCTGTTAAATCCTGACTCCAGGAGTGCTTGTGAAGGCATATCCTGGAAGAGCTGGAGACAGCCTCTCAGCTGACAGTGCCGATTAGGTGTTTGGTCCACATTCTTACTGAGGGGACACCAAGTATACAAGGCTATCTACTAGTGACAAGTATGTCCTGTGCTATAAGTACCCTAATCCTTTTGTTTACTTATCTCAAGAAACTTGTTGCTTCTAATTCTGTGTTTATGCTGGGTTGAATGAGACTCATACGAATGCTTGGTCCCCAATTAGTGGATTAGCAGGTGTGGCCTTGTTAAAGGAAGTGTCAGTGGAGGTGGGGTTTGAGGTTTCCAAAGGCCACTGATTCCAACTTGCAGGAAAGATGTACGCTCAACTACTGCTCCAGCACTATGTTTGTCTGCCTGCTGCCATGCTCCCTGCCAGGCGGATCATGGACTCACCTTCTAAAAGCCCCCATTTAAATGCTTTCTTTTATAAGTTGTATTCATCATGGTATCTCTTCACTGCAACAGAACAGTAGCTAAGACAGGGGTTATGCCCTAAAAGCATGAGAACAGACAGAGACAAGGGCAGCTGTCTGGAGATAATGTAAGTAGATGTGTCTACCCTTGACACCCTCCAGTAAGTGCTACCAATTCCAGGGCCATGTGCTTAGCATGTGCTCTTTCAATGAGCCCTACTCCCAGCTTTTCAGAAAGAGCAGACTTTAAGCTTCTGTGAAATGAAACTGCTTTCACCCACGAACTTGCGTTTTCTCTTTCCTCTTCCCACATGAAACACATTTCAGCTTGAGATCTTTTAAGAACACTTAACTCCCAAGTTTTCATCTTATCCATTCAGGACCATTCACTCACATCATATTCCAGGAAGGAGAGTTTCCTGTTTGCAGACCGTTCATAAACATGCCCTGAACAATTGTTGTATTAAGAGGGAAAGAAAAGATGCTTGAGGGGCTACATAACAATATATATGGAAGTGGCTGGGGAACACACACACCGAAAAGAAGAGAAACAATATAGAGAATTTTACACTGACAAACCCCCCAAAAGTAAAAGAAAAAACTATGAAGTCAAACTCAGTTTCCGGGGTTGAACCATGCTTTCTTCAGAACTGCAAAGGCCAAGTACTGACAGTAGTCCAAGAATTCTCAACTGTCATTCTTGCCACTATTTGCCAAGTACACAATTATTGTCTACACCGAACAAGAACGGATGTGCTGACAGCACCATAACAAATCACCAGCTGCTCTGTTTTTGCTACAAAGCTATGGGTCCTGGATGTTTACTCCTCTGCACTGCACCCTTTTCCCACCTTCGGAATGCTGCCAGGACACACTGGGCTCCCCGCCCCTCCCCTCCCCTCCCCGCTGCTGTGCTCCACACCTTTGTTCAGTCTCTTTGTTTGCTCCTGTTTAGATTACTGACATGCTCTTCTCTCTGCTGTCTCCTTACCAGCACAATCAGATGACTGCAGTGCAGCAGGAGCGGTGCTGAGCTTTCTCCCTGGCACCAGACAAGGAGGCCAGTGGAAATTCCAAGTCTGATCAGGCAGTCATGCTTTCTGAACAATTCAAGAAGTTCCCTTCTCCTCATAATTCCTTCTTTACTGAATGCCAGGAGTCTCTTGGTTTTGATAGCTTTTACTATTTCCCACAGAACTAGTCATTTTTTCCCTCGTTTTTAAAGCCACACGATTTTCAGTCACTGAATGGGAATGGGCAAGCGAAGCTCTTCATGTTTTTATAGCCTGCTTATGTCTCCTCTCCCTTCAGAACAAATCAGCAGCAAAGCACACACAAATCTGTATGGTGTCTAGACTCTGAGAAGCATCTTCTGATTTTGTAATAATAGATTTGTTTATTTTTATGTGTATGTGTGTTGGCTAGTTTTATGTCAGCTTGACCCAAGCCAGAGTTAGAGGAAAGCAGAGAACCTCAGTTGAGAAAATGCCTCCATAAGATCTGGTGTAAGGCCTTTTCATTGTCAGTGATGGCCAGCCCATTGTGGGTGGTGACACCCCTGGGTTGGTGGTCCTGAGTTCTCTAAAAAAGCAGGCTGAGAAAGCCATGAGCCAGTAAGCAAGCCAGTAAGCAGCACCCCTCCATGGCCTCTGCATCAGCTCCTGCCTCCAGCTTCAGCTGCTGTTCTGACTTCTTCCACTGATGAACATGTGGAATCATAAGCCAATAAACCCTGTCCTCCCAAGTTGCTTTGGTCATGGTGTTTCCTCATAACACTAGTAACTCTAAGAATATTTGCCTATATATGTATATATGTATACCATGTATGTGCCTGGCACCCAGTAAGGTTAGAGGAGAGCATCAGAAATCCTGAATTTGGTGATTTGGACTTTCTAAGCCACCACGTGGGTGCTGGGAACTAAGCGTGGGTTGTCTGTAGGAGCAGTTAAGTCTCTTAAGCTGGGAGCTATCTTTAGTCCCTTACTGACTTGAAAGACGCGCACATGCACACACAAACAAGCACGCACGCACGCAGCAAGCATTGCTAGCTTATCACTGCAGTTGGGGGAGGTGGAGGCAAGGGACTAGATCTGAGTTGTGTCTGTTTGTTTTGTGGTGCTGGGGTCAAACACAGGGCTCATACATGCAAGGTAAGTGTTATACCAGTGAGCTACATCCTTAGACCAAATGGACCTGTTTGGACTGTTTTGAAAGCAAAGACGCCAAAGAAACAGACTTGAACCAAGGGGATAAAACACTTAAGCAAACAAAAATATTTCTGAGTTCTCCAGTGAGTGTGCTAGACATATCAAATTAGTGTCTAGCATTTGTCCTTAGTGAGATATGCAGAAAACAGGCTTATTTTGCTGTCCACCCTGGTATCTTTGGGGCCTGGTATACATCATTCAATTTTTGTTGTTGTTGTTTTGTTTTTTGAGACAGGGTTTCTCTGTGTAGCTTTTGGAGCCTGTCTTGGAACTCGCTTTGTAGACCAGGCTGGCCTTGAACTCAGAGATCCACCTGCCTTGCCTCCCGAGTGCTGGGATTAAAGGTGTGTGCCACCACTACCAGGCCACATCATTCAATTTTTAAGAGCTATCAAGATCTGTGGTACAAAAGCACCACCTATGGCTAAGCGGGGCACAGAGCCAGGAGAAGCATAATTCCCAAGAAATCAAGCAGATTCTGCCCAGTCAAATCCAGTCCCAGCCCATTCTTTAAACTAGGACCTCAAAGGATACTGAAACAACCAGATCTATCTATCCTCTCTCACAATCTTTCCAGCAATCCTATGGTATTTACATTTAAACACCGGTTCTTATTCTCCACAGCCTAGGACTCTGTTAGTGACAAGACAAAAAGACACAAATATCTCTCTTCTCCAAGGAAAGAAGCCCTCTGAAAGGCTGAAACCTGCAGAAGCAACCAAGATATGGAACTCAGGAAATTTTGGTCAGTCTTCCAAACAACGCGAAAGACTCCCCCTTCCCCAGGGAAACAAAAAATGTAAAAGTATAGAAGGAGATAAAATACAGACAGGTTCAAGTGATACCCCCCAGTCCTACCCCGCCCCAGCTAGTCCACAGAGCACAATGGGGTCAGTGAGGAGCTTGTCGGTTCTCACAGTAAACAGCCAGTGAGGCTGTGCTTTTTATCGATGCGAAAAGAACTCAGACACTTCCTGCTATTTAAACAAGGTCCATTTTTCTTTCAAAGAACAGGAAAAGCCACAAGAGATTCCCACAGCGCCAGCAATAAGCCTTCTACTCCTACACTGGGAACTAACGAGCTAGAATGAAGGAAGAAGAAATATGGTACATCTTGCTTCTTTTGGTACCCATGCTTCTTTCCTATCTGCATGTTTGTGGTATCCATCCTGTCCTGCTTTATGCTTGGACTCAAACACTTTACCCACTACTTTCATGCATTCTAAGTCACTTCTGAGGCCATATGCAATATAGATTTCACATACCCAAACAGACATAGTCAAAGCACTCTAAAAGGCTATCAACAGGATGATACAAAGCCTTCAGACAAGAAACAGAGAAGCAGGCCTCCCCATAGAAGTCCAGCTGTCACTAACAGCAGATGCTCCCCTTGAGAGCATAGTCCTAGTAGCTTCCAGTAAATTTCAGTAAGAACACAATCAAGACATCGAAGAATTTGGACAATCAAGCTATCACTGTAGCTCTAAGCTACACTCTGCAGCAGGTGGAAAGTGCATCAGTCTGTGGACCTTCTGTGTTCCACTTCCTTAAGTGCAGTCTCACTGAAGCAAAGATGAAAACCTAGTTTCCTTTCAACCCTGGACCTTGACCCCAGGGGTCTGGGAAACTGCTGGTGTTTTGGCACAAAACACACTGTTTCCCTCCTATTATCATTTAGACCTCTAGGCCTGTGCAGGACACTGCTTGTGCTACTTAAACTAGGCTCTCTGCAGTGACCACATTCTCATTCATCCCACTGGCAGCAGCACAAGACAAGTGCACTCACTCGACCTGAGTCTTTCTTAAACTTTGTGTGTGTGTGGTTTTTCTTTTTTTTTTTGGGGGGGGGGGGGAACGGACTCTGAGGTGGGTGGAACCCAGGCCTTCTGTATGCTAGATAAGCACTCTACCCATGAACACCCCAACCCCCGCCTTTTTAAAAAAGTGGCATTACTTTTTTATCAAAGGAAAGAACTCAAGAACAAATCTAGAAACATTTCTCTTCCCATCTTTCCACTCAAGACACAAGTTACTTATATCTTTACCTATAAATTACAGGTGGGAGGAGAGACAGAAACCTCACGAACTCTGAACACCAAACACTGGAAATTATCACACGGGCTTTCTCCCTCCTCTTCTCTTACCAAAGCCAGGAACATGCTCCAAGGGAGCAGAAAACTCACCTGGAATTCTGATGAAAGACCAGCCGTTCTGGGGCCTGATGCTCCACAGCCCTCCAGCTGGCTCTGGGAAGAACTGCGACCTGCGATTTAGCCAATCGGTAGCCAGCTCGGGAGCCCCATTCAACAAACACTGCTTGGCAGCAAGACTCCCTCCTTCCTTCAGAACTCTTCTCTCATACTCTGCACTTCTGTCATGACAGTAGGAATCCAACGGCACTGCGGTGACCTGCAGGGCCAAAGTCACAGGTGGTAAATCACCACTTCTGCATTTTCCACACACATCAAGCCTTGAGGGAACTCCAACTTTTTTTTTTCTTCTTCTGAGACAGGATCTCATGTAGCCCAGGATGGCCTCCACATTTTCAGGAAGCCAAGGATAACCCTGAACAACTGATCCTATTATCTTCACTACCCAGTGTGGGATTATAGGCAAATTTCAGGCTCGTGAATGCTAAGCAACCACTCTACCAACAACTGAGCTTTATCCCTAGGCCCAGAACTCTGAAATCAGAGCAATATGATAATCTCAGGCTGCTGGCTTTAAATTTCATCATCTAACAAAATAAGATGATGCCAATGACTGAGTTAGAGAGCTCTTGGTAAAATGGTAAAAATATCTCTAATATTAAACATGAACCTATAATCACAAGACACAAAAAGAAACTGGAGCATGTGGATAGACTAGGATGCTAGTGTGACAGGATTCTAATCTCAATACATTTACTACTCACACTCATTATTAGATGTGGTTCTTGAACTACTGGCCACACACGATGGTGACACCAGAAAGGGATCTGGAGATGGACAGACATCATTAAAGGACTACAGTATTGCTCGGACACACATGCATCCATCTTTGTTTTTTGAGACAGGGTTTCTCTGTGTAGCTTTGGAGCCTGTCCTGGAACTTACTCTTTAGACCAGGCTGTCCTCGAATTCACAGAGATCCTCCTGCCTCTGCCTCCCAAGTGCTGGGATTAGAAGTGTGTGCCATCACCACCTGGCTATGCCTGAAGCTATCTTTAATGCTTTCATGGCAAAATTTGTTTATCAAGACTTCTCATGGACAACCCTAATGGAGAAGAAGGGAAGACTTCTTTCAAGCCATGCTGGAGAAGGAATATGGGACATAGAGGATAGAGAGAAGCAATCACCAGCAAGCAGTGTATTCATTTCCTGGCTAAGGCAGAGACTGCACAAAACTCTTATGTCATCATAGTACAACCTGATAAAACTAAAATGTGGCCTTCCCAATAGAGAAAGGGCTCTCTGCCAACTTAGAAACATAGGTTCATCCTTTTTTAGTTCTCTGTGAAGTCATCTGATAAGAAGACTGTTGAATGTAACCTCTTGTTAAAAAGTAAAGGCTTGGGGGCTGGAGAGATGGCTCAGAGGTTAAGAGCATTGTCTGCTCTTCCAGTGGTCCTGAGTTTAATTCCCAGCAACCACATGGTGGTTCACAACCACCTGTAATGAGATCTGGTGCCCTCTTCTGGCCTGCAAGGACAAATGCAGACAGAACACTGTATGTATAATAAAAAAAAAAAAAAAAAAAAAAAAAAAAAAAAAAAAAAAGTAAAGGCTCTGGTGCTCCACCAAGTCCAAGATGATGAAAACACTAAAAGCCCAATCACCAAAAGCAGTAAATTACTCAGACAAAGCTTCAAAGTAGACAAAGAGATGGGGAGAAAATGGGTATAAACAGCCAAGAGTGTATAAAGAGCTAAGGTGTGAGAGAGATCAGAACAGAGAAATTGTTGTACCTAGTTAGGCAGCTCTACAATTTCTTGGCAGATGAGTACTTAGGAAATCTGCTTTGCTATTAACTACTCTATTTTCACAGGAATCAACCTTTAGGGCTGTGATGGAAGCAGATGACAGGTATGAATCTAGAGGAGGAAAACTATTTTGACCTAGGTTAACAAACCAGCCTAGACAATGCTGCCAGCTGAACATGGGGTTGCAGGTGCTTCTGCTAAGAGCCACAGGGTACCAAGAGCAGGTAAACAGTCTCATTTACTATCAACAGCCAGAAAAGAGAGCACTAGCTGGCAGTCGGAGGGGAACCAAATTTGTTAGAGAGCAGTGCCATCTACAGTTCAGCTGCAAAACTACCTAAGGCCACAGCAAAGGGCCAGGAGCTCCAAACTTACTCAGGGTTACACCAGTTTATGTAGACAAGTCCTACTACTTTGTTTCTTCCAGAGTATCTTTGATGTTGTTGTTCTCCTTCTCGCTCACCTCATTTTTCCCATGGATACTTATAAAGATGGAAATAAAAGCAGGTTTACAAAAACTGTCTCTCTCTCTGAAATAGTTTATCTACTCCGCAATCCCACAGACTTTGGGCCAGAGCAGACATTTCCCATGTAGGGTGTGAGTCACATCATCTCAAACTCTCTAACAGCTGTCCTGCTATAAAAATGATTAAAGCAGTGCTGTGACCTTAGGGGAAGGCTCTACATATGCTCAACCAGCATGTGTTCCTGAATGTGTAAAACACTCAAATCCCCTCCTGACTGCATCACCATCTCTGCATGGGGACTGAACCTAGAACCTGCTCACATAAGTGCTCTTCCACTGAGCTACATCCCTAGACTCTTTTTTTTTTTGGGAAGGTCTCTCATGTAGTCTAGCTATCCTGGAACTCATAATCCTACTGGTTTAGCTTCCTGAGTTCTGGGATTACAGGCTGAACCACCACACTGGATAGTGGAGACTAATACTGGATATTCTACACTTAAAGAAAACCCTCTCTGCCGGGCGGTGGTGGCGCACGCCTTTAATCCCAGCACT